>JAXRKP010001206.1:32500-42500 GCA_037039925.1 Doris montereyensis
GGCTGCAGAAAGCGGGATAACCTCCTGCTTCACGGGCTGTAATGGCCTCGAAAAGGAAAATTAATTTGACCAATGGTCATACATGTAGTTGAATAGCATGAATAAATCGTAATCCTTTGATCTCTACAACTTTTTCTTCTCCTTTTTTTCACTATCTCCTTCTGTTTTGTTCTTCTCGTCTCGTCTCTCTTTCAGTCTGTCACCCTGGGATTGTGGTTCCTTTCAAACCTTTGTTTTTTGTTTTGTTTCTCTCTGTCTGTCTCTATATCTCTCTCTGTCTCTGTCTCTGTCTGTCTCTGTCTCTCTGTGTCTGTCTGTCTCTCTGTCTCTGTCTCTCTCTCTGTCTCTCTCTCACACACACACACACACACGCCCTCTCCCCTCTCTCTCTCTGTCTCTCTCTCTCTCTCTCTCTCTCTCTCTCTCTCTCTCTCTCTCTCTCTCTCTCTCTCTCTCTCTCTCTCTCTCTCTCTCTCTCTCTCTCTCTCTCTCTCTCTCTCTCTCTCTCTCTCTCTCTTCTTTGTATAGAGAAGCTGTGAAGTGGGTAAAATCAAATCAAATCAAAAGGCTCCGGGCAAGGGTCACCAATATCCATTTTCCTTCCATTTTCTTCATCCTTGTGCAATCTTTTCTGGTTGTTTCCATGTATGCCTTAAGGGCACTCGGTAGTCCAGAGGCAAGATGTCAACCTCCCAAACAAAAGGTATAGGGTTCGAGCTCCTGCTGACGCTTGAAACATTTTCTCGAGTTTTTCTGAGCCAAAATTAAGAGAGGCAGAATTAATAATCCTACTCAAAAACCCGAGATCACCTTAGTTGTGGATGTGGGTAAGTCAAATCAAATCAAAACCATGGATGTCTTGTGTCAGTTGTTTCCCAGTCACATTCCCATTCCAGATCTCTTCTCCATGATCTCCGTGCCACACACTCTTCTATCTTTTTCTCTTGTGGCTTCCATTTCATTTCAGTCAGGGCATGAATACATATCCTTTGACATAATACCTTGTTGGATCTTTTCACAAGGTAAATGTCCTAGCCACTTCCATTTGATATTTTATTAATTGAGAGATTTTATTTACAGAGCAGTCCTGGCAAAATTTTAAGAATCCTACAAAGAATCCAAATACGACATTTGTTCTTGATGTGGCTAAAACAAAATCAAATCATAAAGAAAAAATAAACATAAAATTAATGATATCAAGAAACAACCATCAATCATTTTTGTTGTAAATGTAATTTTATTCATCGGAAGAAAAAAAGAAGAAAAAAAGTAATTCAAATGAGAATTAAATTCATAAAGAATGTCTTGTTTGGAAAGGAAATTTGAGCTTTACTTTAAAGGAAACCACAATATAGATAGACTTACATGAATAATAACAATGATATTAACATTAACAATACATTGTAATTGTAATTACATTGCATTATAATGATTTAAATACGAACATATGTATTGAAACAAAGACCCTAAAATAAACAATTCTGTGCTAAAATTGTAGTGCCCTAACTAACTAACATACTCTTAACAAAAATATGGACTAAGAAAAACTTGATGCGCTGTACACAGAAATTAAGAAAAACTTGATGCGTTACTACAGACTGAAAAAACTGAATTCAGAAAAGTACTAGAAATTATAAAAACTTGATGAGTTACACAGAAAGATAAAAATTTGATCGTAACACAGAGCTGTACTAAAAACTGATGCGTTAAGAGAAATGACTCAAAAAGTACTGAGGTATAAATAATAAAAAACAAATAAATAACTGTACAAGAAATGTGACAAAACATAAATAAATAACGAAACACATAAATAACGAAACACATAAATAACAAAACACATAAATAACAAAAACACATAAATAACGAAACATATAAATAACGAAACACATAAATAACAAAACACATAAGCTGCACCGAAATGACCAAATATAAATAATGAAATACATATATAATCAGGTCAAAATTTTAGAACCAGGATGGTATTTTTTGGCTACATTTTACAAAGACAGCATGAGACCTGTGCTACAACAAGGTGATGAGTTTTCATCTCAAACCCTCAAACGAGAAATACAGAGGAAGAGCCTATCACCGTTCTCTCCCGTCGCCCTGATAACGACCTAAAATGATCGGACGACAAGAAAGACCTGGACACCTGAGAGACATCGCCACCACCAGAAGAGAGTGGCATGTTTCTCACCACCAAGAGATAAAAATGAGGAAAGCCGTTATCCCCAAAGTCGGTCAACATCGTTGGCAACTGGCTCGATCGAGATCAAGCTTGAAAATCTGTACAAGACTAGGTTCCTGTACCGAAGTGGGTTATTATTATCATGCTACAGAAACTGGGATGAGCACCAGCCCTATGGGCCATACTGCCCTTGAAGGACTTGTACTTTCCTTTTTATTTTGGGGGAAGAGGGGAAAAGGACAAAGGGACAAAGAGACAAAGAGACAAAGGGACAAAGGAGATGGAGTGGAGAGGTAGCTGAGGAAGGCTAAAGAGATCATACACCGACTTGTCAGGCCTTAGGAGGAAACCAAAGTGATGTAAAATAACAACGGAAAGGAATGAAGAATATTTTAAATGACTTTGAAAATAAAAACAAGTCTCTACTTTTGGCTATAGCTATATAAATACATGTAGATAAATAGCCAGTGTGTTTAATAAATCAATAAACGATAACAAAAATGTTTCATCGTTTAATAAAGTATATGTAGTACCATATGCAGAGCAAATGATTAAAATAAAGTATATGTAGAATCATATGCAGAGCAAATGATTAAAATAAATGGTATATGTAGAATCATATGCAGAGCAAATGAGATTAAAATAAAGTATGATTATGTAGTACTAGAATCATATGCAGAGCAAATGATTAAAATAAAGTATATGTAGAATCATATGCAAAGCAAATGATTAAAATAAAGCATATGTAGAATTATATGCAGAGCAAATGATTAAAATAAAGAAGAGGTTAAAAAGAAGATGAACATGAAAAAAGAACATAAAAGAAGAAAAGTAGCAGCAACAACAGCAGCAGAGGGATAAAAAATAACAAACTGAAGGAGAAGGAAAAAAATCCAACAACAGCAATAATAGTAATAACAATACTAATGATGATAAACGGTATAACAATATTAATAATAAAATAATAATAAAAAAATAATAATAATAATACTAATAATAATAATAATAATAATAATAATATAATAATAATTATAATTATAATAATAATAATAATAATAATAATAATAATAATAATAATAATAATAATAATAATAATAATAATAATAATAATAATAATAAATAATAATAATAATAATAATAATAATAATTATAATAATAAATATAATTATAATAATAATAATAATAATAATAATAATGTAAATAAATGGTAATATAACAATAATAACAAACAGTAGTATAATAATGTAATGAAGTCAAAAAGTTGTGAATAACAAGTGTACATTACAAATGTATTCATTACCACCTGAAAAGAGTGTAGTAAGGAGGTTATCAGTGTGTAAAGGAGGTTATCGAAACAAAAATTGCACAAATATGTATGGCTTCTTATTGATGTCCCTTTAAAACGTTTGTAAAAGATTTTTCAATTGTCAAAGATTTTAAGTAAACACAAGGTTGTTCATTTATTTTTTAACTAATGCAGCAACCCGTTTACAAAACAGATAAACAATACTAGAGATCTATTTGAATCCAAATCTATGAATAGTTAGAAATCGATGTGTGAAAACAGTTTCCCATCGAAAGGTATTTGTATTCTCCAAACATCGTATCCATTAGGAAAAAAACTTTTCATACCGTAGTGAAGTGGGTCATAACTGTAGACTGTGATCTAAGAGCTGTTTTTCTGTAGGCCTTGTCTTGTCAAAGTGTGGCAGACTTGGTGACTCGTTTGTCTTCGAAGTTTACCTCATGCAGGGATTGGAAGTATTGGTCTAGATATAGAGAATCTGCTCTTGCTTCTGTATTATTATCTAGATCTGGTCTAGATTCTTGATCTAGATCTACATCATTGTCAACATTGTAACGTAAAGTTGACAGAACCTCACGTTTTCGCTTTGTTCTTGCTTCTAGATCTAGATCTATGTTGTTATCATTATCTAGAGCTAGATCTGGCCTTGATTCTAGATCTATGTCATTGTCGACATTGTTACCGGTACGGGAATTTGACTGTCCTTTTCGTTTTTCCTTGGCATTTCGAGTATGGTAGCTAAGGCTTTGCTTTCGCTTACCCATCAAGAATACAATAACAATAGGCTAGTAATTTACACAAACATGGGCTGGCGGGCGAAGATTGTGAACGTTTGAATCACATTGGTCTTGGTTTACTTACAGATCTATTAGATGACAGTATTTTACTAAATGTACGGCCAAAATTCCTTGAAGAAAATGGCCAAAATGGTGTCTCAAGGATTTAATGTCTCTTCATAAGAGCACGTCTTTAAACCACTAAATGCATTTATAAGGTTATAAAATGATGAATTTGAAAGGATTAGGGCTGCAAAGCCCAATCACCAAATCGTCAAATATTATTAAGTACAGGCATTTGGTGCTAAATGACTCAAACTGGTATAATTACATTGACTTCCTTTCATTTATTTACTGCGGCCGTTTGGTAAGGCAAGGCTTCGAAGTCTTCATGGCTGCCTTCATTCGTATAAATAATTCAAGACTCAAATGGCAGGAGTAAAGGTATAACAGCTGTTGCCATAATTCTAGATAGGCCATTGTTGATTCCACATCGATTCTCTAACTTCATGTGCAATTTGACGTTTGAAATCATTGTCGTTCCTGAGATTCGCTCAGCCTAAGTTTTGCTCATGAAATAGTCAATTTTTTTATTATATTATACAAATAGTATAGCAAGGAAAATCATAGCAAAATCACCCCAATTCCATTGTTTTGGTTTTAGTGCAATCAATCAATACATGAAAGGAATGACTCAGCTGTGAATGAGAGGTCAGGAGAAGATGAATTAATGTTGCGAACAGCAGCTGCCGTGACGCCCAGTCGTATATTGTAAGAACAAACACACGTAATTTAATCATTCATTCTGCTGAAAACATTACTATTAGGTCTTTCATTTGTTGCTTGTCATTTCCTTCTCATCATAGGACTAAACAGCAGACAAAATAAACATTATTAAATCTTTAAATTTATGTGTTGATTTTCCATTTCTTCCCGTCATAGAACTAAACAGCAGACAAAATAAACATTATTACATCTTTAAATTTATATGTTGATTTTCCATTTCTTCTCATCATGGAACTAAACAACAGACAAAATAAACATTATTAAATCTTTAAATTTATATGTTGATTTTCCATTTCTTCTCATCATAGAACTAAACAGCAGACAAAATAAACATTACTACATCTTTAAATTTATATGTTGATTTTCCATTTCTTCTCATCATAGAACTAAACAACAGACAAACTAAACATTATTAGATTTCTCAATTCATCTCTTGCTTTTACATGTGTTCTCATCTCAAAATCAAACAATAGGCAAAATAAACATTACTAGATCTTTCACTTTTGCATTTGCATTAATTAGAGCAATGTTCTCATCGCAAAACTAGGCAACAGGCAAACATAAACACTACGAGATGTTTCATTTTTTGTATTTGTATTTTGTTCTCATTTCAAAATTAAACAACAGGCAAAATAAACATTGCAAGATGTTTCAATTTTTGCAATTGCATTTGTTCTCATCTCAAAATTAAACAACAAGCAAAATAAACATTACTAAATCTTTCATTGTTTGCGTTTGCATTTGTTCTCATCTAAAAACTAAACAACAGGCAAAATAAATGTTATTCGATCTTTCATTCGTTGCATTTGCATTTATTCTCACCACAAAATTAAACAGGCAAAATATACATA
Organism: Doris montereyensis; assembly: GCA_037039925.1. NCBI lineage: Eukaryota > Metazoa > Mollusca > Gastropoda > Nudibranchia > Dorididae > Doris > Doris montereyensis. Next base: position 38,408 of record JAXRKP010001206.1, read on the forward strand.
ACTAGATCTTTCGTTTTTTGCATTTGAATTTTGTTCTCATTTAAAAGTAAACAGGCCAAAAAATTGCTAGATATTTTCCATTTGTTCTCATCTTAAAAGTAAACAACAGGCCAAAAAATCGATGCTAGATATTTTCCATTTGTTCTCATCTTAAAAGTAAACAACAGGCCAAAAAATCGATGCTAGATATTTTCCATTTGTTCTCATCTTAAAAGTAAACAACAGGCCAAAAAATCGATGCTAGATATTTTCCATTTGTTCTCATCTTAAAAGTAAACAACAGGCCAAAAAATCGATGCTAGATATTTTCCATTTGTTCTCATCTTAAAAGTAAACAACAGGCAAAATAAACAATGCTAGTAGTAGGTCCTTCATTTGTAGCTTTTGAATTCTGTCCTAATCTCAAAACTAAACATCAGGCAAAAGGAACGGTGCTAGATATTTTTCATTTGTTCTCATCTTAAAAGGAAACAGCAGGCAAAATCAATACATGTAATATAATTCTATAAACGGTGAAGGGGGGGGGGGGAGGAGGAGAGGGGGTCGTCTACATTGTTGATTTACACAGAAAGCAAAAAGAAATTGACAGACGTCTTTTTGCCATGGGAAGAGGGGGGGGAGGTGACAGGCAGACCATGTCAGTAGATGCATCGCTGCCTATAGTTCTCTTGACACTCGCGTCACAATGATCTTATCTTATGATGAAAGACAATAAGTTCAAAATAATTTCTTTATCGCCATTTTGCTCCGAAAAAAAACTTTGATAAAATTTGTCAAAATTTGACGGGGCTCGAACCCACTACCTCATGGTTGGGTGGCTGACATTTTGCCTCCAGACTACCGCGTCCCCTCCGGCACCAGACCTGGCTCCATTGATGTTGTTTGGAGCCAGTCTTGAATACTATAGTAATGTTGATATCATGTTTTCTTAGTAACGTGTTTAAAAAAACATTAAATCATTTTTTTTAATATGCTCATCATCGCAATGTGTAGGTGTTCTCACTAGTAGTTAGAACGTGTGACTACTATCACACAAGAGACAAAGAGTTCAAATCCCAGCCCGTCTGGGCACATTTTTCTGGCCCTCCTGTCAACCCAGCAGCAAAAAAGGTAGCTAAGGCTATTCAGACTGGGCGTGTGGAAAGTGATGGCAAACTACCACATCACATTAAATCACATGCCTAGAAGGTTAGCACTCTACTACTGGTTACTCTATGCTAAACTCTAGAATGGAATTTTCTTTACTTTGATAAAAATTATAATTTTCTTTCTTTTTTCTTTTACAAATGCCCTTCCCTACCTTATGACAATCAATTCATCAAGTCCTCTCAGTCCTATTTTCAAATTTCTTTTATAGCGTTGACAACATGTAGTAAGCATTAATTATTCTAGCGGAAAATGAAACCTTCTTTTTCGATATGGAGTATCAAGTGTATTATATTCAGTATTATCAGTTTAGTGTAAAACTGCAAAAGACGTACACTTTGACGGCTGCCCTGGTCAAAATTGTCAGTCCATTACATTCTTAAAACTTCATCTATTACAATATGAAAAAATTCTTTTTAAATCTTTACATGAGACTAAAAAGTTCAACTCTTTTTTTTTCCTTCCCTCTGTGGAGATAAAAACTAAACTAAAAGTGTATTCTGCATGAGTTTATCATTGTCAAAGAATAAAAAAAAACATTTTCGAAAAAATTTAATAAGAAAAAAAGGATGCATTTTAAATGTCACAAACTAGAAAAATCAAGTCAAAAAATGCCATTTTGCCAGTTTGTTTCCATTGGAAATCAACCCAAAACAAATTTAGTTTAAATGAGGCTTTTAAATAAACACAAAATTCTCTGTCTTTTGCATAAAATATAAAAATGCGTCCGAATATGGCAATCAAATTTTGAACAGCTGATAAACTTGTATTACACTATTTCATTACAACGTCTGCATTCCCTTGACACTATTGTCAGACAATGGTGAGAGAATCCAGGAGTGCTGCCATTTGCCAATGAAAGTTGGCCACATCCAAGAGTCGTTGCATGAAGAGCACCAGATAAAAACGAATAAATACACTTCACTTTACACAGTGATAAGCAATGTTCCCTTTAAGCTTGGGCGCACACACAACAGAGAAAAGGTGAGCACAGTTGAGAAATGTCTGCACATACCAATAAAAAAAACTGTTCTTGTCTAATTTTCATTCTTATGCACACAGTGCAGACAAATGTGACTTTTTTTCTGTTAAACTTTGAACAACAACAAAAATAAGTGTGCGCACAAAAATTAGAAGGAACATTGGTGATAAATCAAGCTCTGTCAGCGCTATAGCACCATCATACTATAGTAAGCATAAATTAATTTCCCCTTTCCTCTTTTCATTTTGCGCAATAAAATCTAGTACAATAATAGAAGTGGTATGATACATTTTTACACAGAATAAGATGAGATATAATTTTTAAGTTTCTTTACCTGATTGGATTGCAAGGTTTGAACCAGCTTGGAGAATAATTGGCATGTACATGTAGCAAATAATATTACGGTATATATATATATATATAATATCATAATGACATTAAGGCGTCCTACTGAATTTTCACTTTTTTCCCTAATGCAGGCTAATTTTTTCCTGCCAATGTGTTGCTTGCATCTAAGTTACTATGTAAATGTAAAATTTTTGGGAAAAATTATTCGGTTGCCAAACAAGGCGAAATTTAAAATCTTAAAATCTCAAAAAAAGGAATGAAATTCTTTTTCAGACAATTCTTTAAACCCTTAAATAAGGAGTAATATATTTAATTTATCTCAGCTGTTTTTAAATGTGCTTAAAAAATCAGTATTTTATTAAAAAATAACTATTGATAAATTTTTGTAATATTTTGATTTTAAAGGTGCACAAAAGTGCTAAAAAAAATCAGTTCCCAATAACAAATTTTAGCTGTGTACCAAAAAGATTCTTGAGATTTTTAAAAAAAACATCTTTTGAACGCAAATATGGACAGTAATCTCTTTTATAACAAAACTAGTCAAGTTACTTTAGAAACACATGCAAAATTGATGTGATTAACGGCAATAAGTTACAACTCCACCAAGAAACACACAACAAACATGTGATGTTTCCGGTATGACCCTTCGTCAAACAACAAACAAGAGAATATTCCTCAGTTTTGAGATTTTTCGCTTACTGTCTGACAAAAAGGGTTACTCCACCAAGAAAGACACAACAAACCCGAAACGTCACACAAGAGAATATTTTTTTGTCCCACAAATCATTTATGGAGTTGCCATTTAGGTTATTTGTCACTTTTGATTTCACTCCAATATGGCTCCTGTGTGTTACATTATAGAACATACAACAATTGCTGGGAATAATAAAGGCCGGCAGATTTTTTTAAAAGCCAGACAGACCATCCTGACTTTATCAAGAGGCTGGGCCACCCCCAAGACTGGCACTCATTTACCCCTCACCAAAATGTCACAAGAGTGAAATGTCACTGATGGTCGCTATCTGCACATGGAACGACTTTGCAAAAAGGATAAATTCTTTCCTTTCTTCTTCTTCTACCACTAATAAGGCCTGGGTCGTTTGAGCTCCGAAAGAACCCTTGAAACGGCAAACATCAACGCTAGCTTTCCTCAGCTGGCAGGGTGCCAGTTATGTTTACCTGCAGCTCACCCCTATGGCTATTGGGAGAGGGACCCCATGAATTACATCGGTAAAGAGAAGCCCCTCCCCCCCCCCCCTCTCAAGGCCAAAGCTCACTTAGACCGTCACCTTTTCTTTTTTCAAACATTAAAACAAAACAAAAAATTTGCCCGCCATTTCCATAATGTATTATTCAAATTCGACCAATCAAAATTTCTAAAAAACCTATAGGCAGAGAAAGATCTTGTTAAAGTGTTAGTATGAAGCGCCTAACAGGCTGTCGTTGCTTTCCCAGGAGTTGAGAAAGACTTCAAATGAAATTTTGGCCAGCAAGGGGATAAATGATGTAGAGTCGGTGAGGATGCGGGCTATAGATTCACCTTTATCTTTTATATTTTACCCATCCTCCTAAACGCAACCTCATCAGACAGACCATAGATCTCTACACTTTCTATAA
>JAXRKP010001206.1:47500-77500 GCA_037039925.1 Doris montereyensis
GGACGGCAAATCGCAGTTCTGTCGTCCGCCGCTGAGCTTTCTGGAAGACAGCACTTAAGGGCGACTTCGGCACAAGAGTGAGCTATCACCATCTGATCTAACTGAATGTAACAGACGACGAGACAACAAAGGCACTGGCACACCAAAATGTGGAAATTTCCGTACAGCTTCTCTAGAATGGGCGCAATCTTTTCCAACAAGGGGACGCTGTTGCTGTACTTCCTCTCTAAAAAGAAATCCACGGCTGCCTGCAAATCGTTGGTTATGAAGAACTCCATGAACACCCGTGAATACCTCACTTCAAACACCGAATACAAATGAGTCAGGTATTGCTCAAAGGCCGTGCTGCGCTTTGCAATCGTTTCGCTGGGAAATTGCCCATCAGTACCTTCCGGGAAAGGAAATGTTAGACATGACCGAGGGGAACTTCTTTCTCAAGGCGTGGTGAAGATTTTCAAAGTCTGAATAGCGCCGTTTGACGACTGTTGGAGAAATTTTAGCCGACTCTTTGTGCGGATTAATCAGTATGGTGTAAGTCTGTAACAAAGAGAGAATGGTGGGAAATAATCACAAGGCAAATTAAAGAACACATGTTGTCAGTTATGTAACATAAAGGCCTAAGCCAGATTTAGGCATTTTGAGAAAAACAAAACTAACAACTGCCTACCACTTTCATAGATCTTCACTACAAACGTTTATATGTGCTTTAATTTATAGAAATCATCACCCTGTTAGGGCTTTTAAATAAAAAAATAGTAGCATTTAAGGAATCCTGACTTAAAATCAGGCATTCCTAATTCAATATGATCTAGCTTAGGCATTTATGTTGAACTGATGGGGTGTCTGTTTGTTTTTTCGTTTCAAGGAAATTCACCCCATACACCATGTTCAATGATCTCAGGGTGAATTCAGAGGATACAGCAAGACGAAAGACATGTGAAAGAGTGAAAGCAAAGAAGTAAGACCTAAAGTTACTAGAATTTTTCAGCGAAAGCCAAAATAATAAATTGTACTAAAGCTTTCATGATGGCTTTTATCCATAAACATCATTCTTTTAAAAACGTTTCCACAAAAAGTTTTAGCTTCTGTGACTACTAACAAAATTTAAAGCATTCTTTAAAAAATACACAATGGACCGAGTTTAAAACTGAATCTGAATGCTAATGTTATACCAGTCCTTTTGAAGGGCATTTTCGAGAGAAAAATGGGAAAAAAGGTATTTCAAGAATCCTCCAGATCATTTTCAGAAATTAAAAAAAATAAAAATTCTTGTTTACTTATGAGGATCTCTGTAAACAAACAATACAATAAAATACATATATGTTCATACAATACAATTTTAACATACATACGAACATACATACATGCACATACATACATCTAATATGAATGATATACATACATACGCATGACATACATACATACATACATATAATATAACCATACATATGTAAATGCATACACATTAGATGCTATCACTATCACCATAATGTAGTAAAAAAAAAAAACATTTTCATCTTGACAAAAGTACAAAACTCACCACATGTCCCGATCTACCATCCCTGACGACTTCAGCGGAGATGACCTCAAACGTGATGTCCATGCTGACAGCCGCTGTTCCGTCACAAGGCACCTCATATGAACAGTCTGATTTAAGAATAAAAATATGAAATGTCATTTTACATAGAGATAAGAAATCTTTTTTTTTTTTTTTACTGTTGATCATTTTTGTTGTATTTATAATTACATCATGTGTGCTAAATTCAAGGCACCACTGCACTTCATACTTTCTAGTGAGAATAAGATGTTAAAGTTGATTTCCACATATATATGTAATATATATATGTACAAGCCTAGTAGCATCAGGATTACCATTTTTTTTAGGGAAAATCCTGGCAAAGATAGCGCCAACTTTGTGTTCCTTGGGAAAGGCACCTAACACTCATTTCCCCATGACCCAGTTGTAGATGGGTACAAACACAAGATTGGGAGTAAAAACCTGTGAAGCTCCACATCGCAGCGATAAAGATTTGAAACTTTGCACAGCCAAACTTTACTTTCTCTCTTCTAAATATATAGGCATTATAAAGCCTACCCCCAACAACCTAAGATACGGAAAAGTGTGAGATCACTGAGGGGGAGGAGGTAGACGCTGGGGGGGGGGGGGGGTAAGAATGTTGTAATCGAAGAGTTACCACTGTACCACAAATTTTAATGCTTAAATACACTATATATATATATAGACATTAAGTCACAGGGTATCAATAATCACATGCGATACCATTGTCAACTTGACAATTAAAAACTAAAAGGTGAAATGCCATGCAATTTATTAGCTCTGCGTCAATATAATTGTCTTACAACTGGATATGGGGTGAGTTAACGTCAGTATGGCTACTTAAAGATCAGGAGCAGAGGTCAAGTAAATAAAGGAACTTGTTTGTGTCAATAAATCATCCTCTGGCGCTGGAAGATATCTAAAAATAGTCCTTCTTGTAATAAGTATGACGCATATGTATTATAAACTGTGCATTTTGATTTATAGATGCCAAAGAATGTCCCAAATTTCACTTATAACATCAACACAGCCACTGTAACATCAGCTTAGCTACTTTTAACAGCAACACAGCTACCCACTATAAGACAATTTTTATACGATTACAACAGATTGTTATTATTATTGTATAGAATAAAAAACTTTTTTTTTTTATCAAAATGAGAGCTTTCATTGAAACAAATATATTTTTTATTCAAATAAAGAGACTTTTTAAAGACACATCAAATAGAACTGACTAGCTGTACTGATGTTATAGCCGTGTTGACATTACACCACTCCATATTTTTCTGCCTTCTCGCACTGTTTTAATACTGGCTATTCTTTATTCCCAGTGTTGAAACTACACCTTTTATTTTATATTGTTTTTGCAAACTTTAAAACACAGAGAGAGAGAGAGAGAGAGAGAGAGAGAGAGAGAGAGAGAGAGAGAGAGAGAGAGAGAGAGAGAGAGAGAGAGAGAGAGAGAGAGAGAGAGAGAGAGAGAGAGAGAGAGAGAGAGAGAGAGAGAGAGAGAGAGAGAGAGAGAGAGAGAGAGACCAACACACATTAGTGTACCAGCATCTAGATGGTTTGGATCTTAATAAAAATAGAATTCGTTGGCCAGTGGACACGCGCTACGCCAGTTCAAGGATAGCTCTAGATCTAGATTAGTTCCCGACTCCAAAATTTAATTTATGAAAGGGAACAACAGGTCACTAGAAGAAAGAGAGAAGTAGCAGAAACGGCCACAGGCTGCGCGCTTTCTCTCTGCCTGCCTGTCTCTCTCTCTGTTCAAAAGTTTGAAAAAGAAAAGCAATATTAAATAAGGTAGTTGGGAATAAAGAGTAGCCAGTGTTGGTATTATTTTCGAGTTGAGAAAAAAAAAAATTCCCAATACGGTTGGGAATAAGAAAAATTAGTATTCCCAACACGATTGGGAATAACGACTACGTCTAAAACTTTACCTTTTGGATCAGGTGATGGAAGATTTTCTGTGAAAGTCAGTCTCCCAGAAAACTTATGACAGAAACCATCAAAATCATCGGCCAGTACATTTTCTTCAACCCCTGGGCTACAGGTCGAAGCTTCGGGACTTAGATACAGTCCAGAGTCGGTGGAAGATTCTGAACTGACGACTTCATTGCTTTTCTCAGCTCGTACTCCATGATTATGAGGAGATGTCTCTGCTTCGGAACCTCTTCGTCTCGGAATATGGTGTTCGCTTTTTGTTTTGGTGTCTTTACCTTTACTGGAAGTCATAGACTTGGATCTAAATCTGGACTTGACTTTGAGTTTTAAAAGTGAGGCCATCTTCAGGCAAATTCCTTTTATCAAAGGTAGCTTTCAAAATGAATCATTGGAAGGACCCATGGGTTATATGGTTTCATATATATAGAGAGATCTACGCCTTGTGAGCACTAAGCAGGGAACTTTGTAGTTGAAGGTGATTTTAATAAAGAATGAGGTCTCAGTTTTATTCTTAGGATGTAGTATCATGTAGAAAATGTACACTACCACATATATAACAAGATACAAGATCAAGGTCTTTAGATCATAAAGATGCCTTATAGATCAAAATATATGTCACAATCAGATATGATTACATTCAGCTCCAAGATCTTAGATCTGGATCTAGATCTAGATCAGCAAGATCTAGATCAGCAAGATCTAGATCTAGAATCGAGATCTTTTTTATGAATCATTGAACCAGTTTTTTAAGAAATATTATCAACGACTATGACTTTATATACTTTCAGTTCAGTTGTGCAGCTCAGTGAGTGCACTGACTTAAATCCAACTGCTTCATCAACTATTATCCAGCTGCAGCAGAATGGACCTAGATTTCTAAATCCATCAAAATCTAGGGCTATATCTATATAATATACAACAATAAATTTGCTTCAGTAGCTGATGATAAATGTAGTTTCAGAGTAGCACAAAGATGATGAATAGGAAGAGTCTCAGTCATGTTTGTTTTGAGTCCTTTATTCATGGCTTACGGTGTCTGGTCACGGATATTCGTGCTACATGTCGTTATAGTTATATATCTACGGCTACATGTATCGCATTATTCTACACTTTACACAAACCCTGAATTAGACTTGAACTAGATCTAAGCCACCTTATTTGGGCTCAGTGCTAGATCAATATTAAGTAATTTTTTCATGTATACTAACGCAGATCCTATGGTAAAAGAGGAATACATGTATCTGGATTTTGTCATGATTTGAAAAGTCACATTTTCTCAGGAGTAATGACTTTTTATTGTATGCCTTCTTGACTTATCAATGAATATCAATAAGAACAACTATGATAACAATATTGAAACCATTCTCGCTCAATCACTTTCACGTGTTAACGGCCATAACAATATTTTGCAAGAAGAACAATGTATAAACTGAAGTAAAACCGGTGAGAGAGGGAGAGAAAGAGAGACAGAGGCAGAGAGAGAGAGAGAGAGAGAGAGAGAGAGAGAGAGAGAGAGAGAGAGAGAGAGAGAGAGAGAGAGAGAGAGAGAGAGAGAGAGAGAGAGAGAGAGAGAGAGAGAGAGAGAGAGAGAGAGAGAGAGAGAGAGAGAGAGAGAGAGAGAGAGAGAGAGAGAGATGGAAGGAGGAGATAGAGAGGGGGAGAAACAGACATAAAAAGACAGGCAAAACACAGATAGACAGACAGTCAGACGGACAGAGATGGATGCAGACGGTGAAAGGAGCAACACAGAGGAAGAAAGATTGAGACAGACAGGCAGACAGCCATATGGCTAGACAAACAGGCTGGAAGATAAACAGGTAAGCAGGCATACAGACAATGCACAAACATGCAGACAGACACACACACACACACACAATTAATGTCAACGGCAGTCTCAATAAACAAACAAAGATAGTAAGATAGATCGACTGAGAAGCAAAGAAAGAATGTCCCTTTATTAAAAAATCATTCATCTTCTACTGATGACAAAGTCAGGAAGGAACAAAGGGTGAAGGCTTTCAAGATTTTGATTACACGTAGCGTACTAAGGTCGCCCTACTTCGATTGATTGGAATATTACACCGGTTGAGTCTACTTATCTAAGGAATGGCTTAGGAAAATGATTTCTCAGGAAACGATGGATTTGTAATTTACCCTATCATGATTAGCGACCGATTGAATTTTTATTTTAAGTGTGTTATTTTTATATTACACCGTGAAATTTGACGCCCATTTGTAATCTTTTGTTTACATGTTATATTTTTTCAAGTGTTATATCATGTTAAATAGAACATGAGGATTCCAGGAAGATCTGTGGAGCAAGTAAATTAGCTTTTAAAAGTCATGGAAATCAACACACCGACGACAACGTCATTCATTCCCCAACGTTTATTTAAAACCAAATGTCTTGAAGTTGATTTCGGTCACCGTTGAAACGATGGATTTGATGAAAACCAATGCCTTTTGTCCGTTTTTTTGTAAAACTGTGATTTACATTTTCAAACTGTTGTTATCAACTTTTTGCTGCTTTAAGTAGATTAAGAGCCAATGATGGCACCAGCAACAAAATGCTGAAAACTACACCCATCTACTCACATAGAGCGCCCCACTAGACTAGCACCCCCCCCCTCTAAAAAAATGGTAGGCATTGTGAAATAATGGGGTAGAATCTGAACTCTCAAACAATTCATTCAAAATGAAAATCTTCCAAAATCAATGTACTTACTTAGCATAAACATAAAGCCAAAGCAGGTTTTCTAATATCTAACCTAGTGCATCACAAGTTGTTTGTTGTTTCAACCAGTTTCATGATTTCCCAATAGGCTTGTTTGTGTTTCAAAATGAAAAAAATATTTTTTGTCCGACGATGAGGGTTTTCAGTAGTCTGTCCTCCCAGAATATATGGTGGTTTTTCTCCTTCGTATTTTTCAACTGGCTCTTACTGTGTTCATTTGTAGACATCAGTTGTTACATAATAACGAAAATGAAACTGCAAAGATAAAATATTTAGGAGCCAAATTTTCTTTGTTTGACAGAATAAGAAAAAATAGGACCCCAATGATAACTGTCTGGAACGTTCACACCCAAAAAATATTCACAAAACACACAAATTGAAAGCAAATTTCACAATATTATGTTTTTTATATCTGCGATGTCAAAGCTATACATGGACCAAATGTTAAGAATCTTAGACTTTGAGAAACATTAATTGTTCAAGTTATCATTGGGTCCCATTTTTGTGAAAGCCATATTTTGACATCATGAGTTTAATAGTTTATTACTGTTGGAAGGAAAGCATAGTTGGGAATACATCCAAGGGACATAATAATATTGTGAAAATTTGCTTTCAATTCCGTGATCTAGTAGTTTATTTGAACATGAGCAGTTCAAACGTCAATGATATCCGACCATGTGACATGAATGAGAAATGGGAAGTGACTGACTTTATATGACACACAGAAGCGTAAATCTAATTCGTATAAAAGAATAATCAATTGCATTATAATACTAATACAGCATAGTATATTATAATTATATAAAATATCATAGGTTTACCTTCCGTAAAATCTATCACAATCCCTAAAGGTTGAACTTCCCCAACCGTTTGCACTGTGTGGCCACTTGGCAAGTATTTCTGTTGTCGGGCACATTCAAGGGACAAACCTATCACAAATCCTGAAAGCAGAACCCATAAATACCTCCCCTCCACCTCCACACCCGCCTCACCAACCTCCACCACCACCACTCCCCAACCTGCCCCCTCCCTACCCTACCCCAACCCTGTATCAAGCCCAAGGTTAGGCATCTTTCCAATGGTTGCGTTTCAGCAATGCCTTTCAATGATCAATTGTTTTTAAATTTACCTCATCTGACAACAGTGACTAAGAATAAAATGGTCTCTGTATGGAGTTTTTAATCTTGACGTACTTGACCTAGATGTGTCTAAAAATGGTTTTATTTCGATGTTCATTGTATTCCATAATATCTAAAGATAGTTTGCCGTTATCTTCACTTATTATTGAATTTCACTCACTAACAAAATTTAAACGGTTTGACCGACTACTAAAATCCTCCCGATATATTTCTCCCATGTATAGTTTATTATATATATATTATTATTAATATTGGTTTGAATGTTATAAGTTTTTAGTACAGCCGCCTCCGGTTAATCACAAAATTGCTGTGATTATCTGAAATTGCGATTAACCGGATTCCAATATATGGACCCGGTATTTAAGGTCATTTGAGTACATAATGACTTGGTATATCTGTTGCACTACTTTTTACATAGAGATAACTTTGTCCTCTAAGTTTCATGGACTTTGGACATTCATGAACATTCTCATCTGTATAAAAGTTCTATGCCTTCAAACAGATTATATTTATTACACATCCAGCAAAGCATAATATTACAATAATTCAGCTCATTCCTTATGATGAGCTAGTTGTGTAGTAAGGTACAACGTGTGCAGCAGGTGATAAGTGTTGCCACTCCCTTTGATCTGAATGGTCAGTCATCGGCTGCCCCACGGCTTGTATTGGCTGGAGAAAGTCATTTGTAAATTTGTTACTATAGTTATTAATAGAATAAAACCATAATTACTTAAATACACATATATGTCATTTGTTTAAGTTCTTCATTTTAACTGTGAGCTGAAAAGCTGATTACTTTATCCTCCTCGTTTCAGGATTATTCAAAGTTCATGTCTGACACCTTTGATGCTAAAGAATGGATAAACTCAGCCTTCCGCAATCAAAAGGAGTCCGGTGCACCCAAAGATGTAACTTTCATATCCACGTTTTTGCAAATATATATAGATAGAGATTTTGATCAAGACTCTATCGAAAGTTTATTTGTTATAATATTAATGATTAATGCAGGCTAACTATTGATTTCGTATGGGTCAAAATTTCAGTTGGTGTTTTGTGATAAAAAACCAAAATTTTTTTAATTTTATGTAAAAAGTAAACAAATTTTGAAATATAACAGTTCACAATGTGCCTCCTCACATTTGGTTTGGGTAAACAATTTTACAAGAAAATTTTGGGATACACATTAAAAATCCGGTTTTACTGATTTGTAATGTTATTACTATACTGCATATAATCTTCACTGTCATATCAATTGTACAGAAAAAGAAATCAATTTGTATTTCATGAAAAAAGTAAGGATGTCTTTCTATCTCTTTTAACTGATTAAGCGTCATACATATAAAGATAGTAAAACATATGTCTGTTCTCTCTCTCTTGTAAATTTATTTCAGCAATATGCCAGTACCATGGTTATGAAGCTACAAGTTTTTATTCAGGTGAGCAGAAAATAATTATATATATAATATATATATATGTCCTCTAATATAATATGATTATTATGTAAAGACAATCAGTGAGGCAAGGGGCATGTTGAAAGTGATGAATAAGACATGAAATGATTAATTTAGCCTCACCACGAAAAGGGAGCGCACCACACAACCAAGCTGAATGCGCCTCTTAAATGGGCTCTCTTTTCATGATGAGGCGATGGGTGTAGAGGCGGAGGCTGCAGGTTTGATTCTGTTGTTGTCCAAAGATTTTTTCTGTCTATTTCTTTGTATTTGTCTTGTTTTTGTTCCTACATAGTTATAATATATTACTTCATGTCCCTATTCACCTCTAATCTATATCATAACATTATACATGACAATTGTATTAATTTCAATGCTTTAGCATGTCAGTCATTTGATATTGCTCAAACTTTTTCTTCAAATTCAAATGTAAATCAAATATAAACCAATGAACCAGTTGATCAAACCAAACGTTTGTTGATGAAAATCAGAATCCAAATCTTCCACATTTTTTTTATTTTATTATTTTGGGCATCTTGACACCGTGCTGTTTGGCAGGTTGAATGACACTCACCGTTAACGATCTATGCTAGATGGCGCCAATTGTTTTAACTTGTCCCAGGTGGATGGAATTGGTTCCTTGCCGTCTGGCAGGTGTAGAGAGGGTTCGCTGTCAGCACCCATTTATTACAGTTCAGAGGCGTGGCTTTATTATGTACACATCTGGTTTAATTGAAATGCTGTCATATTTGAGAGTCTGAAAAAATAGACATATATGTCTTGACAGCTTTGAAAAGTAAGGTGTGTGTTAAAAATCATGTAGTTAGCCAGTCCAGGTGTGTTGTTAAGGGGCCACTATATAAAGAAGAACCTCTTTCTTAAACCACTACTAGATTTACTTATGTATATCATATCTTCTTTTCTTTTTTTCTGCTCCTTTTTAAATTTTTATTATTTAGTTTTTGTTTAGCTTTGGATTTAATCTTTTTATAATGGATTCTTCTTTTTTTTTTCATTGACAGGAAGTAAATAACATTTTAGAGGATGCAGGTCAACAAGCGTTGCAGAATTTACCAAGGTATGTATGGAAACATTAATCATATATATTTTTCAAGAGTTGCGGAGAGAAAAAACCCATAAAAGAAAAGAAAAATCATAATATTCATAAACAAAATGGAAGGAAAAAATAGAGGAAAAAAGTCCTGGCATAACATAACAAACTGATAGATGTGGTATGTTTGTCAACCGTGCTATTCACTTTATTATGTCCACTCCTGAAAGGGTGGTTGGCAGATGCTGTTGGTAGGTCCTCCTTATTTCCTTTCACTTTTTCACTTGCCTTTCATCTTGCTGTTTCCTCTTAATTCACCCTGAGATCCCCGCATAGTATGGTGGACAGGGGTAACTTTCAAGAAAGAAAAAAAGCAAAAAAACAGAACAATCCATTCCCGACTACTAACAAAATGCATAATACTTTTATTATATTCTTTTCGTTTTTATTCTCACATTTTCATCTAGAGTTGTTCGTGAGATTGATGCCGTCAGACAGGAAGCTTCCCTGCTTCAAGACCAGATGCGTGTTGTGAAGCAAGACATTCAAAAGGTAGCCTGTGTTACTTCTGTTCATAACACAAGTTCATGGGTGAAAATTCCAAGACATCTTTGCTTTGATTTGAATTAGATATTATCCATATTTGCAATTAAGGTGATCTCAGAGTTTTTGGAAGACTTTTTAAATTATGCCAGTTAATGCCCTGTAAATAGCTATGGGATCTTTCAAGTGCACAGAATGTTGTGATCTGCACGCAGGACCTCCTTGTCGTCCCCTTTCTCTGATGGGACTAGGTATCAATCCACCTACCTGGACCAGGGAGTGGGTTTCGCTCCAAGATTTTATTCCAAGATTATGTCTAGCGTGGAAAAGCAGTAACCCCAAATAGAAGACTAAACAACGAAGCTTTGTCTTACTTTTTCACATTTTGCTGCCTTAAATTTTAGGGAAAATTGCAATTTCTCCGTTGACTCTTTCTCCACGATCTAAGAAGAACTGAGGTTTTACAAGATATTTTTCTTTTAACTTTGAAGTGAAAAGCGCTTTTTGATTACCGATGACTGTGATGGGTTTTGCGTTGTCTTCCTTGGTGGTAGAAGTTAAGTAACGTAAGTTCCATACTCAAAGTTGAGCGTAGGGTAAACAGGAGAGGTGTTCTGATTCTTCTAGGCACACGGCGCAGTGTGTTATTTTACCATTGTTTTCCACGCAGCTTTTACTTTCGCCTAGTTTGGGTGGACGTAGCTACCTATTTTGTTGCTGGGTTGTCTGGATGGCCAGAAAAATTTGCTTGGGAAAGGGCCCCTACCGACTGAGCTACTGTCACCTCACCTTGATGGAGTTGTCACTTATTGTCATTTATCAATTTTGACTTCACTTCACTGTGGCTCATGAGGTCTCAGTAGTCCAGAGGCAAGGTGTCGGCATCTCAACCAAAAGATGGTGGCTTCGAGCCCCGTCAATTTTTGAACAATTTTCTCGATTTTATTGGAGCAAAATGTACCCCCTGGTCCAGGTAGGTGGATCAACACCTTGTCCCATCGGACACGGACGATAAGGAGGTCCCGTGTGCAGATTACAACGCTCTGTGCACGTTAAAGATCCCTTGGCTGTTTACAGGGCAGTAGGAGCAAAATTTAAATCCTACCAGAACCCCCGAGATCACCTTAGTTGTGGATGTGAGTAAACTCAAATCAAATCACTGTGGCTCAACTTTGTGATGACTAGGATGTAACTTTTGACAGATCATATTGTACATAAATAATTTTGTAATTCTTTTATTCGTTTTATGTGTTGCAGGTTGAACAGAACAGCTCCCAGTCCATGCAAACGTTGCTCAAGCTTGATAAGATCAAGTCACGGATGAAAACAACTGCAGATGCACTTAAAGTAAGTACTAGTAGAATGAAAGCGGTTGTTTGGTTGGTTTGTTTGTCACATGTTACCTGAAATTGTCTTCACAGCCATATTGTATTTACATAATGTCCGTTCAGCTCAGGTTATTCTCATATCGAACCGTGATTTGGCTCAGGTTATTCTCATATCGAACCGTGATTTGTGGAGGGAAACGGTGTCATGTTAAGGTACGTGATACATGATGCCTATCGAGACTCGGTCAGTCAAATACACGCAACATGCATCACATACACAACATGGAAACACCTTAGTTAGATTTCCATCGTTGTTTAATCGTTGTTTACGCATCATGACGTACACATGGAAACACCTTAGTTAGATTTCCATGTAATCGTTGTTTACGCATCATGACGTACATATGGAAACACATGGAAACACCTTAGTTAGATTTCCATGTAATCGTTGTTTACGCATCATGACGTACACATGGAAACACTTAGTTAGATTTCCATGTAAGTTAGATTTACATATGGAAACACCTTAGTTAGATTTCCATGTAATTGGTGTTTACGCATCATGACATACACATGGAAACACCTTAGTTAGATTTCCATGTAATCGTTGTTTACGCATCATGACATACACATGGAAACACCTTAGTTAGATTTCCATGTAATCGTTGTTTACGCATCATGACGTACACATGGAAACACTTTAGTTAGATTTCCATGTAATCGTTGTTTACACATCATGACGTACACATGTGAACACTTTAGTTAGATTTCCATGTAATCGTTGTTTACATCATAACTACATGGAAACACCTTAGTTAGATTTCCATGTAATCGTTGTTTACGCATCATGACGTACACATGGAAACACCTTAGTTAGATTTCCATGTAATCGTTGTTTACGCATCATGATGTACACATGGAAACACCTTAGTTAGATTTCCATGTAATCATTGTTTACGCATCATAACGTACACATGGAAACACCTTAGTTAGATTTCCATGTAATCGTTGTTTACGCATCACAACGTACACATGGAAACACCTTAGTTAGATTTCCATGTAATTGTTGTTTACACATCACGACGTACACATGGAAATGTATCTTTAGTCTGATTGTTATTTGAAGTCGACAAAGTTTTCAAAGGATGAAACTACAAAAAATACCCGGAGAGATAGAAAACATCTTTTTAAAAATTTGTGGATACCTTTAATAATAAAAGAATTATATTCCCATTTTCCCATACAACTGTAAAACTGAACATATAATGGATATTGTTATGATAATTTTATATATACATATAGTAGATTTAAATGTACACCTGAAAAACCCTTGTTTTGTTTCTTTTGTTTTCATATTTTATTTTTTTTTGTGTATTTGATTGGTCAACAGGAAGCAGATAACTGGACCACTCTCAGTGCCGACATCGATGATGTTTTCCAAACTCAGAATGTGAATGAGGTAGGCTGGGATCTGTGTAGTTATGTGAAATAAGATGCAAGATGAAGAAAATTATTTGCTTAATTAAAGATAAAAAAAACAATCATGGCACTGTTACAACTCTCCCTACTTATTTAGGCCCATAGCTCTGGGATGAGCATAGGCCATCGACGACATCCTGCCATCACACTCCGTTCTGGGCTACTTGCTGAATTCCTGTCCAGTTGGTTCCCTTCATCCTCATCTGGTCTTCAGTGTCTCGCCTCCAGGTTCTGCGAGGTCGGCCTCTTTTCCTTTTCCCCCTGCGGGTTCCAGGTCAGGGACTGGACGGCGTGTGGTGCTGGATGCTGGTCTCCTGAGGGTGTGTCCAATCCAACCCTTTTTTCTCTCCACAAGATCTGTTTGACCATTGGCTCCTGTCCTGCGCGCTGCCAAAGGTCTGAATTTCTTATCTTCTCTGACCACCTGATCTTAAAGATACGCCTCAGAACCAACTGGACAGGAATTCAGTAGCAAGTAGCCCAGAACGGAGTGTGAGATCTACGGCTGTGAGACATTATGGAGAATGGTCGGAACAACACAGCCGGAAAACTCAGGCATTCAGCAGGGTCAGCGTCACACTGGAATTATCTTTAAGTCAAATTCTCCCTGCTACCACAAGGATTTTGTAAAAATTCCATCAGTGACTCATCTTGATTACAGAACTGTAAACTGAGGGAAACGCTTCTTATAAAGGCATTAGTTTTTACTTCTTTAAATGTTTTGAATTTTAAAAAAAAAAAAAATTTGGGGGGGGGGGGGGGGGGTTTCTTTGTTTGCCGTTGTGTTTTATTGTTTTGGTTTGTTCTTTTAGGTTGTTTTTGTTTTGTTTTAACACTGGATTATTGTTGATGTAGCACAATTTTATAATGCCGGAAATTGCCAAAAGAGTTGATGAGGATGATGATGATGATTAGGCATTATACATCCATTCTCTGGATGAAGCCCTCAACAGATGCCTTCCAATGGGTTCTGTTTTCAGCTTCCCTCTGCCACGTTGCGTCCATGTATTTTTTGTTTGTTATGTCATCATGCCATCTTGATGTTGGTCTTATTTGGTTTTTGTGTCCATTTTCTTGGCTGCCCTTCTGTACGTCTTTTTGTTTTCTTTCATGTTTTGTCTTTCATCTTGCTGTATGGCCACTAATCAATTTCCATTTTTTTTGTCTAAGCGAGGATTTGAGGACGTCAGTGATTCCTGTCCTTCTTTCTTATTTAAATGCAAAAGAGTTATTGAAGCAAAAGCATAAAGTCCTTGACTTTGACTTTGAGCTCGGAAGGTTTTCTGTAAGGTCATCGTTTTGACCTCTGAAGGGCTACTCAGCGTGACCTTTTCAGTTTGTCCTGCTTCCAAGCCTCTGTAATGAAATAGACTGAAGGCCTATTCTATGTTTCTGTAACGTTTGCATACTTTGTTCTTTTCTTCATTGCTATCATATTAGTCGGTAGAGCGTCTGCTTATACCACCAAGGAGACCTGAGTTTGATTCCCAATCCAGGCGAATTTGATCACCCTATGCTAAACTCTTAGTATGGGACTTATTTTTTTTATCATACTCTTTATTTAATGTCATTATTTTGCTTAGTTACTTGATTTGACTAGATTTTGATGAGGAGAGATGAAAGCGTGTTTTTTTTTTTAATGAGGCGTTGACTAACCGAAATTCTTTATGGAATTTTCTTCCTTCTTTCTTTCTTTTCTTTTCTTTTCTTTTTTTGTTTTAAATCATTGACATAGATTTCTGTTTCTGGTTCCATTTTTTTCATCTTTTTTATTCTTTTCTCTGCAGATCACAAGCAAGTTGACTGGCATGCAGCAGAGTTTGGTAAGTTCTAGCAAATGACGGACTCAGTTATTAACATTTGAAATTTTACACTCAGTGCTTCGGAAGAGATGATTGATCAAATTCGTTCATTTCACATTAATCCTTTCCTTTTTTTTTTTGTATTGTATAAAGGTAATCACAGTTTTGCCATTCGTAAATTATTATTTTAAATATAAATGTTTGACTGACGGGAGTAGATAAGTAAAACAAAATTGAGAATCGAGATCAATAATTGTTTTTGTTATTTGAGTGGATGTAGTTTCTACACTACGGATATAGTTTCTATAGTATGGATATAATTTCTATCGTATGGATAAGATTTGTAGCAGTGATCGGGAGTGATGCAACATCTCTTACTGAATAGGAAGTTGGTCTGTTACAGGCTTTTCCTCCCAGATATCACTGGTTCCCATTTGCACCTGGATGGAGTGAGGAAAGATGTGTTAAAATGTCTTTGTCAAGGACACACAATCAGGTCTAGTAAGACCATGATACGAACCCACTACTCAAATGTCACTTCTACCGTGACTGCTACTAAAACTTGGCCTCTACAGCGACTGCTACTCAAATGAGATTTCTACAGCGACTGCTACTCAAGTGAGATTTCTACAGCGACTGCTACTCAAATGAGATTTCTACAGCGACTGCTACTCAAATGAGATTTCTACAGCGATTGCTACTCAAATGAGATTTCTACAGTGACTGTTACTAAAATGTGATTTCTATTGTGTAGCATGCATAAGAAAGAGGATGTGAATTGGTGATGTAAAGAGAGCATTTTTGAGTTGAGCAATGAGAAATAGCCATTATTCCTTATCTTATCCATACAATACATAGATACATACATACATACATACATACATACATACATACATACATACATACATACATACATACATACATACATTGCACATTTTAAATCTGCTTGATGAGACATTTGCTGTGACGTACTGTTCGTGGTTCACTCTGTTGCCTTTAGCTGATGCTAGTGGACACCCGGACTATGCTGAGAAATGTCAACAACTGGAAAAGCTGAAGAACAGACTGGAAGCTTTGCTCAGCCCTCAGCTCATTGCAGCGTTCAATTCTCAGTCTCTCGGTAAGATACATTTTTAGGCTAATGTTAACTTATTTCTAATTGTGTTGCCTTCCCAGCCACACCCCATTCCACCTTGACTGTCTCCGGACACTTTATCAAACTTAGGGGTCCTACACAAAAATAGGCATAGCTTTTTTTTCTCTTTTTGAGTCTTACTGCTTGGAAATTTGGAAATGTAATAGACAGCTGTTTGTTTTGTTAGTATCTACTTCCGTTCTTAGCATTTGAAGGGACTTTTCTCGACCTTGTCACTTTGCGAAAATTATTCGCCTGAAAAGATATCTCTCAGCTCAGAGTCTTAAAGATGCTTTAACTGACTCCTAGTTCTAACACCAGTTGAAATTTGAGGCTGGTCGTGATCTCAGTCCACATCCCTCTGTCTCAATCCACTCTTTCTTCACTACTGCGGTGGTCACTTTGACTCTGTTCTAAGTGAAATCTTCACTATCAACATCATTAGAATCACTCTCAGAATCCATACAAATTTCTTCCTAGACTGTGTGCGCTGATAGAAGTCTCGTTGGTAGGCAAAATTCGCATGAATCGACAAGAAAATTGGCTTCAACTTCAACTGCAAAACATTGCTGACCAAACAGTTAAACGGAAGTAGATAACGATGAACAATATTATGGATAAGTTAAATTGGAATAGTTTTATAACATATTTGTTCATGCTTTGACTATTCTTGTAGTTTGTCGAGGATGAACGATATGAGAATGCTCATTGATTGTCGAAAATGAGTTAATGTGAAAGACATATCTTAGACTCAGAATTGTATCGTCTTACCAGCGCACAGGCCGGTTTTGAGAGAAAAAAAGATAGAAAATTATTTTAAAAGATAGACGACTGATGTTAGAGATGTAAGAATTACTTTTTTGACATTTTATGTTGGTTTTTTTGTTTTGTTTTTGATATGTTTTTCAAATTCACTTCATCATTTGACAGCTGATGCTCCATCAAATCCATTGGCAGGTTGAGAAAGATTGTGTTGAAAAAATATTGTTCTTGATATTTCCACATGCGTATGAATAGGATGCTTCAGCATCCTGTTTTCTTTAATGCTCTGTCGGTTGATAAGAGCATATATGTTGTTTAGTTCTCATCTTTTTCTGAATCTGCAGTTTTCACAGTGAGACCAGCATTGAATTTCTTCTCATCTTGTATATTTGTATGAGAGGAAATGGTTATAAACATTTGTTAATTTACTTAGAAATGCATACTTATTATATCTGCATTTATTTGTTTTTTTTCAATCAGAGCAAACTCAAAAGTTTTGTCGCATGTTTGAGAACATTGACCGCCTTCCTCAGATGCACAAATACTACCACAAGTGCCACAAGGTAGGCGTCACTCTCATTTCAATTTTATTAATGCGGCAATCGAGTAATTTTGTCAAGACCTTGTATTTTCTTCTTTTTTTAATGATAATGATAATAATAATAATAATAATAATAATAATAATACTAATAATATAATAATAATAATAATAATAATAATAAGGATGATAATAATAATAATAATACTTTATTGATCCATGAAGAACATTTTTATGTCTGCTTACCGTAACCGAAAGAAGTGAGAAAATGATGTGTAAAAGTGGAGTGTGTGTGTGTGTGTGGATGTGTGTGTGTGTGACTATGCATGTGCAGGTGTGTGTGTGTAGGTGTAAGTGGAGTGTGTGTCCGTGGGTGGTTGGCGGACGCAGCTAGTAGGTCTTTCTTCTTTCCTCTAACTCTTTCTACTCACTTATCTTTCATCTTTCAGTTTCCTCTTAATTCAGCCTGAAATCACCAGACATGGTGGACAGGGGATATTTCAACAAATAAAGGAATGTGTGTGTGTATGTGTGTATGCTTTTGACAATTTTCTTTTTGGAATTAAAATCTTTTTATATGCTTTTCTTTTTCCTTTTTTTTCTTTAGGAAATTAGAATTCATCTCGATACCTTCATTTTCTTTTCATCTCCAGAATTCTTTACTTCAATCTTGGAAGACGATTTCGGAGACGAATGAAAGGAGAGTCCGTACTCAGTGAGCTCTACGACCTCCTGCTCTCCACCTGGCACTCGCAGATCAAGTGGCTGGTCCAGGTCTTCTCCAATCCGGGCAGCATCGTCCTTGACCTTCTGACCCAGACCCTGGCCGGCCTTGACCCCCGCTGTCTTCGATCTTCATATCCCTCATGGAGAGCAACAAGGACAAAGCTCTGGATACCTTGATTGAGCTCAAACAGGTTAATGTGCAGCCAGCCCGCCTAATGATTCAACTGCTTAGCAGACGAGTAAAGACTGAAGAAGCAGGGGGACTCGGTAGTCCAGAGGCAAGGTGTCAACCTTTCAACCCACAGGTAGTGGGTTCGAGCCCTGCCAGCGGTGGAAAAAATATTCTTGAGTTTTGGGCAACCTGTACCCCACCCCACCCCCCCCCCCCCCCCCCCCCCCCCCACCCCCGATGCAGGTAGGTGGGTCGACACCTAGTCCCACCGGAGACGGACGATAAAAAGATCCCATGTGCAGATCACAACACTCTATGCACGTTGAATATCCCTTGGCTGTTTACAGGGCAGTCCGGGCAAAACTAAAAATCCTACCAAAATTCCTGAGATCACCATAGTTGTGGGTTGTGGGTAAAATGAAATCAAATCAAATAACCAGACAGGAGGATCGACACTTCGTTTTATCAGAGATGGACAATAAACAGGAGGTCCCCTGTGCAGATTACAACACTATGCGTGACAAAAATCTCTGGGCTGTTTACAGGGCAGTTTGGGCAAAGTTAGAAAATGTTATTTTTAAAATGCCGAGATTACCTTAGTCGTGGATGTGGGTAAAATCTAATCAAATCATTTCAGTTGAATTATCGTTGTAATTTTATTTCATCTCATTAGATCTCAGATCGCTTTGTGAAGACTCTTGAAAGTGCCGTGGAAAGTTACACAGAAGGTAAGCACTGTTTACCACCATACCATCCAACCCCTTGCTCTCTACCCCCGAGTTTTTCAATTTTTTATCAGAGGTGATCAGCTGTACGTGCTGTATGAGAGTTATTTCACGGAATGAAAGAATAGAAGAATGAAAGAATGAATTGAAGAGTGAATAAAAGTATAGAAGAAAGAATAGAAGAATGAAAGAAAGTATAAAAGAAAGAATAGAAGAATGAAAGAAAGTATAAAAGAAAAAATGAAAGAAAGAATAGAAGAATGAAAGAAACTATAAAAGAAAGAATAAAAGAATGAAAGAAAGTATAAAAGAAAAATGAAAAAAGAATAGAAGAATGAAAGAAAGTATAAAAGAAAAAATGAAAGAAAGAATAGAAGAATGAAAGAAATAAAGTATAAAATAAAAAATAAAAAGAAAGAATTGAAGAATGAAAGAAAGAAAGTATAAAAGAAAACATGAAAGATAAAATAGAAGAATGAAAGAAAGTATAAAAGACAATGGAAAAAAAGTAGAAGAATGAAAGAAAAGAAGAAATGAAAAAGAGAAAAAAAGAATTGAAAAACAAAAGAAAGAATAAATAAATTAAAGAAAGAATGAGAAAAGAAATAAGATTGTTTTTAAAAAGAAGAACAAATTCTTTCGCAAATCCTGTAAATGAAATTTATATTGTTTTAGATTTTGTTGTTGAGTTGTCCTTTCAATGATATTTCCTGTGTCTTACAGAGGACGCACAAATAGGCAACAGCTTACAGCACATGATAAAGGCTGTGTACGCTCCTTACCAGACCTACACAGGGAAGTATCGCATCTTTGAAGAGGTGGCTCTCACCAAGGCCCTGGATTCTATTCGCTTGGTACGGTTGGATCATTTTGGT
Source organism: Doris montereyensis (assembly GCA_037039925.1). Lineage (NCBI taxonomy): Eukaryota > Metazoa > Mollusca > Gastropoda > Nudibranchia > Dorididae > Doris > Doris montereyensis. The sequence goes on from JAXRKP010001206.1 coordinate 67,466, forward strand.
GCCGTCATCGTTGTGGCATTGAAAATAAAGTTCTCAAAATATATAGTGGGAAAAAAAACTCTACCTGGGAGGATAAATAATATGGAGAGAAATTTTCAGAAAAGTATTAAGATATACGAAACCAAACAAAAACTCTGGAATTGAAAGAGGAAGAAGGGAGGGACATGGTGGTCCAGGGGAAAGGTGTTGGCCTCTCTACCTATAGGTTGTGGGTTCGTGACACGAGTTGATCAATTTTTTCTTTAATTTTTTTTTCAAGGAAAACCCACCCCTGGTCCAAATAGATGGATCAACACCCAGTCCCATCAGAGACGGAAAATAAAAATGGAGATCCCTGTGCAGATCACAATGCTGTTAACAAGGCAGTCAGGGCAAAATTTAAAAAAAACCCGTACCAAAAACCCCCAAGATCATTTTCTTATTTGTGAATGTGGGTCAAATCAAAAGAGAGAAAAAAATGAGGGATATCTATCGGAAAATACATTAAAAAAACGTTTAAGAACAATTAATTTCTTTTTCTTGCATGTTAATTTCTACACCTTTTGACTTGCAATGGTTTTCATATAACGTCTTCATCCCTTTTTGAGAGAGAGAGAGAGAGAGAGAGAGAGAGAGAGAGAGAGAGTATGACTTATATTATATTAAGTGATCGATTGATTGATTAATTGATTGATTCTCATTTATGATACCCCAGGATCACATGGAAGTTCTAGACACTGTACAGCTGTTGTCGGAATCAGTTCCCAAGATATTCTCAGCCGCATCAGATGTGAGTGTGTTTTGTTTTTATTTTTATGAACACATCATATCAAACGGGGTGGTCAGACTTGCTTCTGTCTTTCTCCATTTAGGTCTGTCTGTCTCTGTCTGTTTCACTCTTTGTCTCCGTCTGTCTGTCTGTTTTACTCTTTGTCTCTGTCTGTCTGGCTGTTTCACTCTTTGTGTCTGTCTGTCTGTCTAACTGTCTCTTTCTCTCTTCAGTCTGTTTGTCTGTATGTCTTTCTCTGTCTGTCTGTCTGTCTGTCTGTCTGTCTGTCTGTCTCTCTCTCTCTCTCTCTCTCTCTCTCTCTCTCTCTCTCTCTCTCTCTCTCTCTCTCTCTCTCCCTCTCTCTCTCTCTCTCTCTCTCTCTCTCTTTTCTTTCCCTCTCTCTCTCTCTCTCTTTTATTTTCTTCCACAAATTGTATAAAGTGATTGATTGTCAATTCACTGATTGAAGTTTATTGCTAAAGTAAAGTTTGAGTCAGAAAGGCCTTCCGCCAGCCTTACATTGAGCCAGCCCTTCATAGCAAATATGATACAGAAAACTAGTGACTCACAGAAAGCTAGCAGTGTACAGAGTGACATGTTTTGTATGAGACTTATATTCTATGCCTTATTCAGGGGACAAGGTGGTCCAGGGACAAAAATGTCTGTGCCTCTCCATTGAGAGTTCGTGGGGTTGTACACCGATAGGTTGAAAAATTTTCTCGAGATTTTGGGGTAAAACTCATGCCCCTCCTCCTTCTCCAAGTAGGTTGATTGACAGCTATTTCCATCGGAGACGGGCGATGGAAAGGAGGTCTCATGAGCAGATCGATATACTCCGTGCACACTCAAGATCCCCTGGCTGTTTTCAGGGCAGTCGTGGCAAAATTAAGAATCCTTCTATAAACCCCAAGATAATCTTAGTTGTGGATGTGGGTTATATCCAATCCAAATTAAACCAATCCAATCAAATCAAATCAAACTAAATGAAATCAAACCAATCCAATCAAATCAAATCAAACTAAATCAAATCAAACCAATCCAAATCAAATCAAACCAAATCCAATCCAATCAAACCAATCCAATCAAACCAATCCAATACCAATCAAATTAAACAAAATCAAATCAAACCAAAACCAACCAAATCAAACAAAACCAAATCAAACCAAACCAAACAAAACAAAACCAAAAATCAATCCAATCAAATCAAACCAATCTAATGCAATCAAACAATCCAATCAAATCAAATCAAACCAATCCAATCCAATCAAATCAAACCAATCCAATCAAATCAAACTAAATCAAAAACCAATCCAATCCAATCCAATCAAACCATTCAAATCAAAAACCAATCAAATCAAACCAATCCAATCAAATCAAACCAATCCAATCAAACCAAACCAATCCAATCCAATCAAATCAAACTAAATCAAATCAAACCAAACTAATCCAATCCAATCAAATCAAACTAAATGAAATTGAATCAAACCAATCCAATCAAATCAAACCAATCCAATCAAACCAATCAATCCAATCCAATCAAACCAATCCAATCGAAACCAATCAAACCAATCAAATCAAACCAATCCAATCAAATCAAACCAAACCAAATCAAATCAAACCAATCCAATCCAATTAAACCAATCCAATCCAATCAAACCAATCCAATCAAATCAAACCAACCAATCCAATCAAATCAAATCAAACAAGACCAAATCAAACCAAACCAAGCAAAACAAAACCAAATCAAATCTAATCAATCCAATCCAATCTAATCAAAATCTATGCCTTACATTCCATGCTGTGCGTTTGTGTTCCAAGGGCAATGAGAGATGTCAGAAACTCACCAACGGCTTTTGCTACCAAGGGCTCCTGGACGCCTTCAAGGTACGGTACAATGCAAACTCAAATTCTCTTTTATTTCATTTCTCCTGTCTGCGGTAAAGTGGGACCACCATAAAGAAAAGGAAAGGAATTTTTTTTTTTAATGTATCCTTCATTCCGTACAAAAATTTCAATCATCTTATCTGCCATTTTTAACACTTTTATCATCCATGGAACCTCAGTATGGAGTACTGACTCATAATCTAATAATTGTACTTGATATCACCCTGGGTATTGGATGCTTGTATATGCATAGCTGCCAACCAGTGCGTAAAAACGTATTTAGTATGTTTTTTACTCTCGGTCAGTAAATCTGTATTTAGTTTTAAAAGTATTTATTTGAGGGTTAGTTGTTTATTTTTTTAATAAAAATAAATAGTTTACAGCAGAGACTCAGATTCAAAGAAATTGGGGTGAGAGGCCAATGACTGTTTGTTAATAATGTTATGTAATTTAATGTTTTCTGGAAGCTGTCTTACAAGTTTGAAAAATTTATTACGCGGTCAGAGTCTGTTTTTCCAATTTGAAAAGGTTGGCAGCTATGAATAGATATAAATCTAAATATATATATCTCCACGAAAAGAAATTATGCCCATGTTTGTTGATTTGATGATAAGTATTTACCTTTTTCAAAGCTAGAAAGTTGATTCTGGGTTTACTATTGGACCAATAATATAAGTTAAATGTTAGAAGGAGAGCATCTTCTGACAGGACATAATACGATGGTGTGAATCTTGTGAATTATCTATACAAACCAACCAAGGTTTTGGACATACTACAAAGTTCTGGTTGCTAACCTTCGATTATACGATATTGTTTTATTTTCAGACTTTTTTCACGGCTTACACTAGGGAATTCAGGCGTGTGCTCATCAACATACGTGAAAAATGTCGGATTGGAATCCGGTCAGACTGGGAGGACTGGAGCGACTTTCAAAACTCTCTGAGAATCATCCAGACCTGCGGCACGTGACTTCGCTTTTTTTTTCTGGCCACTATAGTTTTAGATAGCAAAATCGTGAACGATCCGGATGTTGCATTTTTTTTGTTGTGCGTGAGTTTGAACTTTTGATCCCGTGAAAAGTGTTGTTGGTGTTTTTAATTTGAGGATCCTACGGACGGACATTTGTTTTGGTGTTTTTATTACTCGAGAAGGGCTTTTGATCCTTTGGGACAAAAATTTGTTAATTTGTTCCTTTCGTTACCAAATGAGACAATAAATACCAAAAGGGACAAAAAAAAATAAATACCAAAAGGGACAAAATACAATAAGATACCAAAAGGGACAAAATACCAAAAAAGACAATAAAAATAAAGGGACAAAAATACCAAAAAGACAATAAATACCGAAAAGACAATCAACACCAAAAGAGACAATAAATACAAAAAGAGACAATAAATACCAAAAGGGAAAAATATTGTTTTGAGACAATAAATACCAAAAATATGTTTTCTCTTTTAGTATTTATTGTCTCTTTGGTATTTTGTCTCTTTCCATGTTTTGTCTTTTTTGATATTTTGTCTCTTTTGGTATTTAGTCCCTTTTGTGTATTGTGTCCCCTTTGGACATTTCTATATCTCTTGGTGTTCCATCCCGTTCACAGGTAACTTGCTGTTACAGACAGAAGACTTGGACCAGGTGGTAGCCAGTGGCATCCTACAACACCTGGGCCACGTGGTGTCGTCTCACTCTCCATCCAAGGACATACAAGGAAGGTCGGTGTTGTGGATGTCAAGGTTGCCAGATAATAAAATTTGAAATTCTTGCATATTTAAGGTTGTTTGTTGATTTAAACAAAATTTCATTTGCTATTGTAAGAAAATGTTTTTGCCACTTAAAATCTGTCCTTCAGGAGTCTTAAAAAAACAAAAAAATTGTTAAGTTGTGTGATGTCTTTGAGGGATAAATATTTTCATCACATGTTTTGGTGTATGGTAAGTTATAAACTTTTTTCTCATTCATTATCAACAGTAGTTTTGGTTTAGAGGCTGTCTATATATATGTATCTATTTGTTTCTCTATCTCTTTCTCTTTATCTATTTATCAATCTATCTATCTATCTATCAGTCTTATTTATTTATCTTTCTACTTACCTCTCTATATTTGTATCTGTCTTTCTACATATGTATCTGTCTATCTATCTATCTATCTATCTATCTATCTATCTATCTATCTATCTATCTATCTATCTATTTATCTACCTAATCTATCTATATATCTATCTATCTATCTATCTATCTATCTATCTATCTGTCTATCTATCTTTCTATCTATCTATCTATCTATTTAATCTATCTATCTATCTATCTATATATTTAATCTATCTGTCTATCTATCTATCTATTTAATCTATCTGTCTATCTATTTAATCTATCTGTCTATCTATTATATCTATCTATCTATCTATCTATCTATCTATCTATTTAATCTATCTGTCTATCTATATATCTATCTGTCTATCTATTTAATCTATCTATCTATCTATCTATTTAATCTATCTATCTACCTAATCTATCTATCTATCTATCTGTCTATCTATCTATCTATTTAATCTACCCATCTATCTAATCTACCCATCCATCAATGCAACCATTCGCTATATCTCACACCCCTGTTGCTATTGCAGGTCGTTTCAGATTCAGGCTTGCCACAGCTTCCACTTCCGGGCGTCCCTGTTCCTCAACGGCCAGGCGGAGATAGAAGCCCTGGAGGCCACCGTCTCTAAACTGGAGGAAGGTCAGGAAGCCAGACTGCCGTGCCATCAAACCTGACACCATAGTTTGCTTTATTTGTTTTGGTGTTGGGTTTTTGTTTGAGTTTTTTTTGTTATTGTTTGAGTTGTTTTGTCAACGTTTTGTTGTTATTGTTTGAGTTGTTTTTGTCATCGTTTTTTGTTATTGTTTTGAGTTGTTTTGTCATCGTTTTTTTGTTGTTATTGTTTGAGTTGTTTTGTCATCATTTTGTTGTTATTGTTTTGAGTTTTTTTGTCATCGTTTTTTGTTTGTTATTGTTTGAGTTGTTTTGTCATCGTTTTTTGTTATTGTTTGAGTTGTGTTGTCATCGTTTTTATGTTATTGTTTGAGTTGTTTTGTCATCGTTTTTTTGTGATTGTTTGAGTTGTTTTGTCATCGTTTGTATGTTATTGTTTGAGTTGTTTTGTCATCGTTTTTATGTTATTGTTTGAGTTGTTTTGTCATCGTTTTTTTGTTATTGTTTGAGTTGTTTTGTCATTGTCTTTTTGTTATTGTTTGAGTTGCTTTGTCATCGTTTTTTTGTTATTGTTAGAGTTGTTTTGTCTTCGTTTTTTTGTTATTGTTAGAGTTGTTTTGTCATCGTTTTTTGTTATTGTTTGAGTTGTTTTGTCATCGTTTTGTTGTTATTGTTTGAGTTGTTTTGTCATCGTTTTTTGTTATTGTTAGAGTTGTTTTGTCATCGTCTTTTTGTTTGGTTGTTTGAGTTGTTTTGTCATCGTTTTTTTGTTATTGTTTGGCTTGTTTTGTCATCGTTTTTTTGTTATTGTTAGAGTTGTTTTGTCATCGTCTTTTTGTTTGGTTGTTTGAGTTGTTTTGTCATCTTTTGTTTGTTATTGTTTGAGTTGTTTTGTCATCGTTTTGTTGTTATTGTTTGAGTTGTTTTGTCATCGTTTTTGTGTTATTGTTAGAGTTGTTTTGTCATCGTTTTTTTGTTATTGTTTGAGTTGTTTTGTCATCGTTTTGTTGTTATTGTTTGAGTTGTTTTGTCATCGTTTTGTTGTTATTGTTTGAGTTGTTTTGTCATCGTCTTTTTGTTTGGTTGTTTGAGTTGTTTTGTCATCGTTTTTTTGTTATTGTTTAAGTTCTTTTGTCATCGTTTTGTTGTTATTGTTAGAGTTGTTTTGTCATCGTTTTTTGTTATTGTTAGAGTTGTTTTGTTATTGTTCGTTTTTTGTTATTGTTAGAGTTGTTTTGTCATCGTTTTTTGTTATTGTTAGAGTTGTTTTGTCATCGTTTTTTTGTTTTGTTAAGTTTTTTGTCATCGTTTTTGTTATTGTTTAAGTTGTTTTGTCATGTTATTGTTTAAGTTGTTTTGTCATCGTTTTTGTTAGAGTTGTTTTGTCATCGTTTTTTTTGTTATTGTTAGAGTTGTTTTTTGTTATTGTTAGAGTTGTTTTGTCATCGTTTTTATGTTATTGTTTGAGTTGTTTTGTCATAGTTTTTTTGTTATTTTTTAAGTTGCTTTGTCATCGTTTTTTTGTTGTTATTATTTGAGTTGTTTTGTCATCGTTTTTTTGTTGTTATTATTTGAGTTGTTTTGACATCGTTTTTTTTGTTTGGTTGTTTGTTTACTCCATTGAGGTTGTAATCATTATCAGATTCACAGTCGCCAGTTGTCCTGTCACAACTTTGTGCAAGTGTCATGTCCATTGCGGTCATTGCCTTTTCTTCTCAGCTTATTATTGTCATGAGACGCTATTGAAGCCTCGAGGAACAAAGACAAGGCAATACAAAGTAAAAAAGACATGAAAAAAAAAATCTTAAGTGTCAATAGAACCAAAGCCACGACCTCTGCGACCTCTGCGTCGGCACCCATCTCCTTGCTGAGAAGAAAAGAAAATCAAGTTTAACTACACTCTTTTAAAAAAAAGGCAGTTTCAAGGTCTTTCGTGCCAATCCAGTCAGGGCTGGCAGTTTTCTTCACTGTCCAGTTTGTTCCACGGTTGTTCCAGATTTTACAACTTTTTTAGATTTTAAACTCTGTGTGTTTTTCTGTTGTTGTCGTAAAACGACCATTGAACACTTTCCTGTCAACAGGTGAAAGCCCGTCAGTGTTCAACGAGATCACGGCAGACCTCAGCAAGCTGAGTAGCGAGGCGCACAAGTTTGCCTTTGAGATCGTCTTTGGTCAGCTGAAGGCTTACATCAACGGAGTTTCTGTCATGGAGGTGAGAGCATTTATTTAGGTTGGGAGTTTTTTTACAACGTAGTTGCTAAAACGCGTAAGGGGAAAACTAGAAGAGACGAAATCAGAAACGCAACAAAACAAGGAGAGATCGAATCAAAACAGATGGTATAAAAACTTAGATAGCAAGAAATCAATTGAGATGGTTTTTGGCATGTAAACAGAATGAATGTAAGAGAATAGCTAAACCAGTATGCAGTGCTAAAACCTAAGGTAAAAGACCAAAAGGCGGACTTTGGAGAAAGTTTGAAGAAAATTAAACTGTCACAGAGGGAAATAGAAAATGCCAGGACAGCATAGCATGGAGAAAGATGGTTTCGGGCATACATCGGAAGGTAGGATGGGAACTGATCAAGAAAGTAAATGCTGAACACATGGTTTCTGACATGGAGGTGGAAGGTAGGATGGGAACTGATCAAGAAAGTAAGGGCTGAACACATGGTTTCAGGCATACACCGGAAGATAGGATGAGAACTGATCAAGAAAGTAAGGGCTGAACACATGGTTTCAGGCATACACCGGAAGGTAGGATGGGAACTGATCAAGAAAGTAAGGGCTGAACACATGGTTTCAGGCATACACCAGAAAGGTAGGATGGGAACTGATCAAGAAAGTAAGGGCTGAACACATGGTTTCAGGCATACACCAGAAAGGTAGGATGAGAACTGATCAAGAAAGTAAGGGCTAAACACATGGTTTCAGGCATACATCGGAAGGTAGGATGAGAACTGATCAAGAAAGTAAGGGCTGAACACATGGTTTCAGGCATGGACCGGAAGGTAGGATGAGAACTGATCAAGAAAGTAAGGGCTGAACACATGATTTCTGGTATACACCGGAAGGTAGGATAGGAACTGATCAAGAAAGTAAGGGTTGAACACACGGTTTCTGACATTGAGGTGGAAGCATCATTTATTTACGACATAGTGCAAAACTCTAAAGCCCGGTTTTAATAAGGGAAAGTCTGTAAGGAAACGGGAAGATCGTTGGCGGGCGCTACTGGTAGATCCTACTTCTTACCTTTCATCTTGCCGTTTGCACTGTATAATTCATCCTAAGATCACTGCACATGTGGGGCAGGATATATTACAGTGAAATGAAACATGGAAGCATACACTTGCAGTGTCAAGTGAGGAAATTGAGTTGTTACATTTCTTAAAACAAACAAGTGTGTATTTTTATTGTCTTTATTAAGATTTGATATTATTGCTTTTTAAAAGATTATTTCCACTATTGTTATCGTTATTATTACAGTTTTTATTTGTATTGTTATTATTTCTTGTGTTTGTTGCATGTGATCACCTGAACAGATCTGGACGTCTCAGAGTGCTGGAGGTGCAATGACATCAGATTTGCCGACTTTCAGTCTCAGTCCCCAGGAATACATCACTAAGGTAAGGAGCTTGATTTGATGTTGAGTTTCATTTTAACCACTTCCACGCGAGGACTTTGGCGGTCTGGAATCGATGTGCCGGCCTGTCAGCTAGAAGGGTTCAAAGGGTTCAAGCCTCGGCGGTTGTAAAAAAAGCTAAATTTGGAGTGTTTTGGAGTAAAACCCATCCCCTTGGTCATGTAGGTGGATCGACACCTAGTCCCCAACGAAGAGGGGGTGTGATAAAAAGGAGGTCCTGTGTGCAGATAATACCACTCTGTGCATGTTAAAGTTCTCTTGGCTGTTTTACAGGGCAGTCTTGCCCAAACCCATAAGATCACCTTAGTTGTGGATATGGGTTAAGCAAATGATAAAAAAAAAATAATAATAATTTTAAAGCCTGTATCCACAACTGATATGAACTTGGGGCTTTTACTTTAGGAGGATTTTTTTTATGTGTGCCTGGGCTGCCTTATAAACAGCCAAGGGATCTTAAACGTGCACACAGTGTTGTGATCTGCACACGGAACCCCATTATCGTTTGTCTCCAATGGGACAAAGTGTTGATCCCCTTACCTGAACGAGGAGAATGGGTTTTACCCAAACAACCTTAAAAACATTTTTTAACGTGTAAAGAGGATTATAAATCTAGGTTTAGATGTGCACTATTGTGAAAACAGATGTCGAAATGACCAGTTTTTTTTTTTTTTTCCTCTATATCCTACTCTTCTGCGCGTGTTAACATACACACTGGCACGCAGAAACGCCTCTTATATCACACATTTGGTGATTAACCGATTACAGGTTTTTACTGCCATCTTCTCAGTCAGTGTTCGGTTAATTTACGTCAAAATTTTGTCGTTTTTTGCTTACCTCGAAACAAGGTCAAAAACTCATGGACAGTCCATAAACTTGTAGATAAATGGTGCAGAAAATCGCCCCCCCTTAAAAGAGGCGGTCATAAACCAAATTCGCCAACCTATCTGTCTCTAATGCCCCACCCACTGTCTGGAACTTAGTGTCTGCAAAGACCAAGAACTGTACGTATTACAGAACTTTCAAATCAAATCTGAAAACAGAACTATTCCAGCCAGCA
>JAXRKP010001206.1:80000-130000 GCA_037039925.1 Doris montereyensis
TTTGATTGCACAGCACCACTGAACACCTTTGGTGGGAATTCAGGGCTCTACTATAAGTTTATTATTGATGTTGTAAATATAAATCACAAGCATGCTCGTAAATAATGTTGGATTAGAATTTCTTTTGATTATGAAGTTGGGTCTCTTGAACTTTGAATGCGGTTGACTCAGAAATCGCTCTTATCAGTTACGGGTGATATCAAGTACCATTATTAGATCAAATTTGTACTCGATACAAGTTACGCAGCCTTTTTACATAGAAGTTATGCGGGCTTTTCATTGTAATGACCGGAAATGGAGAAATTAGACGTAGTAACAATAAAAGGTTTCATGGATCGCAGGCAAAACAATTTCTTTCCAATAAATTAAAATACTGATTTGATCCAAGAATGTATTAAGCTACAAACATAAAGGAGACTGTTTGAAATCTACATGTGAAATTGAAATATGGAGGTTGTGGGTACAGTGGTTCCTGAGTTATAAGTGGTTAAAGTTAGAGACGTTCAGATTTGCATGTATAGATAATCCACCATTGTCTCCGGTCATGCTTGTTGTTTTATTATCGACACAAACCCATAAAACTCATGGATATTTATTATTCAGATCATCTTTTATTGAAAAGTCGTTCAGTCATGCTGCCCCTCTTTATGGAATACTATCTCTTTCAAAAGAAGAAGCAGCCCTTCATTTCAAATTTGGAAAAAGAATCTTAAGACCAAACTTTTTATGAGAGCTTTTTGTTCCTCTTAGTTTGAAAGCAGTTTTATTAAACTTTTAATTTTTTTTTAAATTGTAACTAACATAGTTTATTTTATTGTTGCTGTGCATTTTATATAATCCGTAAAATTGTGTCAATGATATTTTACTGTAAAGCGCTCATCGAGCATTTCGGTGGATGAGAGGCGCTCAACATTATTATTATTATTATTATTATTATTATTATTATTATTATTTATTATTATTATTATTATTATTATTATGCTGTCCTTCCTTTTTGTCGGAAAACAGATTACATGTGCAACGTGTTAGAAGATTTGGGCTTGAAAGCATCAGAATCACTCAGCCACATCCAGACGCTATTGACAGTCTCAGTGGATGACTTTGCCGATACGGCTGAACTGTTACCGCAGCGGTAGTGTCTCATACGGTCAGCAACATGAGGGAATCCACTTGTGAAGCGCGGCTGCTGATGATGGTGGAGAAGCTCTGGGTTTTTTAGGCTTGGTTGTTATGGAAACGTACAGTTGGGTTTCAGGGTGTATTATACTTGAGGTCCATAAATAGATGTGTATAATATTTCATTGATCTTTTTTGGCGTGAATGATGTCGTACGTGTGTATGATATTATGATGATATGGGGTCCTGAAGATATCGACTGCATTGTTTGTTTGGCTGATCATGTAAATCAAATTTCTTTTCACATTTATGAATGTGAGATAAGAGTGCTTTTTTTATTATTATAAATCTTCAGTTAAATTTTGTGGCCTTTAAGCTTACAACGTATTATCATCTTCAATCTACATACATTATTATTATTATTTTTTATTATTATTATTATTATTATTATTATTATTATTATTATTATTATTATTATTATTTTTATCATTATTATTGTTATTATCTTTTTAAATTATTTTTATAGTATTATTTATATCATTGTCTTTTAAAAAAAATGTATTATTACTTCTTGTTTTTTGTTATTGTTTATTCTGTCCAAAAATAGATTTAGATATCTATGGATCTGACATTGTGATAGTATGATAGGTGGTAAAGTATTTAAGTTTTATGAAAGTTTATATTTCTCTTATGTTTTCCTTTCTTTGGATTTTGAATTATCACAGTAGAAATTTAGAGTGGAGTGAATTTTGTGAGCCTGAATTACTTTTGATGAAGTAGATTTAATTTTAGCCAAATCAGATGAGTCCTTAAATTTAAGTTTTTTTTTTTAAATTTCAATTTGCATTATATACTTTCATGTGACATTTCAATGAATGAAGTGAAGCTTTTAGTTTGTAGCTTGACTGTAAACAAATGAAATTGTTAGTGGCTCGTAGGTAATGGGGTTCATTTTATTTTTTTTTTTTTTTCGTCATGTGAATAGAACAGAATGTGATCCTGTCTTGCTAGTGGCATCGGAGGTCAAGTGGTTTGGCTGCCAGATTTAGCATCATCAAAAGCTCCTGGGTTTCGAATCCTGGCAAAGCTAGGTCCGGCGATGTGTTCCGTGGGAATGACACTCAACACGCATGTTTCCCATTCAATCCAGGTGCGAGTGTGTACAAGCACTAGCTTGGGACTCATTGGGAGTAAAAAAAAAACCTGCGTCAGATTAGCACCCCTGTGCAGGAGGCGATTATTATCACCTGTTTCGTTTCACGCTATGGAAATCAGGATGGGCTTCGGCTCTATGGGCTGTGATGACCTTGAATGAACTTTACTTTCTTCTGTCTTGTTTTTTGTAATTTCAGCTCAGTTTGGAACTGTTAGACGGAAAATTTTTGTATGTTTTTTTTTTTACTTACTGTACATAATCATGCTATCTAAATCTGTCTGTGAGCCATTAAGTCTACAGGAAGAAACTGCTATACGTGATGTTTGAGTTTGAGAGTGTGACTGGACCTAACAAAACTATACGTGATGTTTGAGTTTATGTGCGTGACTGGGAAGGAAGAAACCCACGTCAAGGTGTGACTGGACAGGAAGAAACCATATGTGATGTTTGGGTTTGAAGGTGTGACTGGACAGGAAGAGACCATACGTCATGTTTTGGTTTGAAGGTGTGACTGGACAGGAAGAAACCATACGTCATGTTTTGGTTTGAAGCTGTGACTGGACAGGAAGAAACCATACGTCATGTTTTGTTTGAAGGTTTGGACAGAAGAAACCATACGTCATGTTTTGGTTTGAAGGTGTGACTGGACAGGAAGAAACCATACGTCATGTTTGGGGTTGAAGGTGTGACTGGACAGGAAGAAACCATACATGATGTTTGGGTTTGAGGGTGTGACTGGACAGGAAGAAACCATATGTGATGTTTGGGTTTAAAGGTGTGACTGGACAGGAAGAAACCATACATGATGTTTGGGTTTGAAGGTGTGACTGGACAGCAAGAAACCATACATCATGTTTGGGTATGAAGGTGTGACTGGACAGGATGAAACCATACGTGATGTTTGGGTTTGAAGGTGTGACTGGACAGGAAGAAACTATACATGATGTTAGATTTTGAAGGTGAGACTGGACAGGATGAAACCATACGTCATGTTTGGGGTTGAAGGTGTGACTGGACAGGATGAAACCATACGTGATGTTTGGGGTTGAAGGTGTGACTGGACAGGATGAAACCATACGTCATGTTTGGGGTTGAAGGTGTGACTGGACAGGATGAAACCATACGTGATGTTTGGGTTTGAAGGTGTGACTGGACAGGAAGAAACCATGATGTTAGATTTTACATGACTGGACAGGATGTTAGATTTTGATGAGGTTTGAGACTGGACAGGATGAAACCATACGTCATGTTTGGGGTTGAAGGTGTGACTGGACAGGAAGAAACCATACATGATGTTTGGGTTTGAAGGTGTGACTGGACAGGAAGAAACCATACGTGATGTTTGAGTTTAGGTGTGACTGGACAGGAAGATGTGATTTGAGTTTGAAGGTGTGACTGGACAGGAAGAAACCATATGTGATGCTTGAGTTTGAAGGTGTGACTAGACAGGAAGAAACCACTGTTATGTTAGTTTGGGTTACAGAGCGTGACTGTTTGAGTTTGAAGGTGTGACTAGAAGGAAACCAAAGGGTTTCAGAGTTGACTGGAGCGTGGAAAAACACACATCGGCTGAGTGATTTTAATGGGCGAAAAATATGTTTTACCATGACGATATACAAGTGAGGGGTAATAGCCTGTGCTAGATGATGTGTTACACTGATTTAATTCAGCCGAGGTTTTTCTTTATTGGTCAATAAAACGAGCAGATTATTACTGTAAATATTTCTCCTTGTTCTTTTTGTTTTGTTTTGTCTTGTTTTTTTGTGATGAATTTATGACCATGTCAGTCATGTGTATGTTTCATTCTCATTCCTTTATGTCTCAAACCCAAATGTAGCAGCATTGTTTGCACAGGCAGTTAGTGGGCGCTGTTGACTGGTAGGTCCTACTTCTTCCTTTCTTTCATTCTTTCACTTATCTTTCATCTCGATGTTTCCTCTTCTTAGTAGTCCTTTAGTTCACCCTGAGATCACCAACTAGTGGATGGGGATAAATTGCAATACTAACAAACAAAACCCATCGTTTCCACTTTCTCTAATCTTCCAGGCGGGAAAGTGAAAGAAAACTTTGTTCATGTAAGTCTTCATTGACGTCAAAAAGAGAAAAGGATCAATGTAATGACTTTTAACTCATTTTAGACTTAGAAAAGGTACTTTACTTTGCTTGGTTTGGGCTGCAATCCAATTTAAACATTTCAAATGGTGTCAGACACAAACAGCCAAATCCAAAAAAATTTGAAAACCTTGATGATATATTATTATAAAGGAGGACCTCATACACTATGTTTATAAATACATAGTAAAAAGATTCAACCAATAGAAGAAATACATGAAACATTGACACACACACACACACACACACACAATGATCAACTCCATTGGCCCTTTCTTGTCTTTGACAATATTATTGAGCTGAATCACAATGATACTGGTTCAAGTCCCACGGCAGGCACAGGTGGTGTTTTTTCAGAACGTTGTACTCTTAGGAAAGGTACTTCACTCTACTTTTCCTCCCTTAACTCAGGTATGAATAAGTACCCAGCTGTAGGTAGAAAAGACTTTATCAGAGTGTTAGTATAAAAAGCCTAACAGGCTTGTATACTGTATGCTTTCCCAGGAGTTAAGAAGAACTTTTGAATGAAATAGCCAGTTGGAAGGATAATGATGTAAAGTTGGTGAGCCTGCACTTGTGGAGATACAGACTAAAAAATCCATTTTTTTTATCTTAGGATTTTCTCCAAAAAACAAATCAAGAAAATTTCTCAACCTGCCAGGGCTTGAACTTGAATCCTCGACCTTTTCATTGAGAGGCTGACACCATGCCTCTGGACTACTGAGTCCCAAAACTCAGAGAGGAAACGCCAAGACAAAAGACAAGTGAAAACGTGAAAGGAAAGAAGTAGGACCTACCTACCTGCCAGTAAGCCAGCCTCACCCGCCAAACACCCACTCCACCTCACACACCTCCCATTTCCGTCTGGCTTAAAATAAATCAACTTATAACTTACTCCTGTGGTGTCGGCGGCCGAAGCGGTTAAGCTACCAGACTGGGGATCATGAGGTCCCGGGTTCCAAATCATGGCAAAGCTAGGCCCGACGTTGTGTTCCTTGGGAAATACGCTTAATTAACTCGCATTTTCCCCACTCTACCCAGGTGATCAATGGGTACAAGCACTAGCTTGGGAGTAAAACCTGCGTCAAGACTGGCATCCTTTCCAGCTGTGATTATTATCACCTGTTTAACTTCTCGTTACAGAAACTGGGTTCTATAGGCCGTAATGGCTAGAAGGAACATTTATATCTTATTGCTGAAACAATCTACAACCAAGTCAAAAAACAAAAACAACCCCCCCCCCCCCAACTACCCCCACCCCTCTCCCCCGACACCCATACGCACACAGACAGTAATACAACAAGGAGACCAAATCGACCAAAGAAAGGATGAAATATACCATTGAAATTTTTATTAAATGACATGTCTATTTGTCTTTTTTTCTTCAGTCGTGAATGTGACATTAACTTTTATTTTATCTTATCTTTATACAACATTCATATTATTCATAGATAGGCAGAAACATGACTAATAATAATAATAATTATAATAATAATAATAATAAATAGTAATATAATAATAATAATAATAATAATAATAATAATAATAATAATAATAATAATAATAATAATAATAATAATAACAATAACAATAATTACAAAAACAAAGCTTGAAAAAAAAAAAAGAGAAGAAATTTTGCAAGAAGACAGATTGTACAACGATATTTTCATAGGGGTATCTTCTGATTGATGCTATGACAATGGGGAAAAAAAGTCATCTAATAACCAGTTAGGGTAAAAAACAAAACAAAACAACAACGCTGCAACGGTTTATTAACTATAATTCTGAAGGTGAAGGGTGCGTATTGTCACCTGTGGTGCATCATACCATACATCGTGGTCACCACGGTGATATCCGCCCCTTGCTATTGGTTCTTGCGTGGTCAATAAACCGCACCTCAACTCGCCAGCTCACAGTAGAGTTATCTTATCTCCTGTGTCCAGTTTTGCTAATTTTATAGAGATACATGTAGGTATGTATGTTTATTATCCTGTAGAGCAAGAGGTGTTGTAGTTAAAAGTGCCCATTTTAATAACCCGTCTATCTCCGTAAAAAGTGGCATTGGTAGTCTAGTAGTAAGGTTGCCTGACGGGATCATGAGGTCCTGGGTTTGAATCTTAGAAATACTGCTAGGTCCGACGTTGTGTTCCTTGGGAAAGGCATTTGACACGCATTTTTTACCCCACTCGACCTAGGCTCAAATGGGTACCAGCAACGACTTGAGAGCAAATTAACCTGCAACAGATTAGCATCCTGTCCTTCGTGCTAAAGAAACCACAATAAGTTTCAGCTCTATATATTGTAATACTAACAAACCATTCAAAACTATTCATGAATTAATTTCTCAAAACTGGAAATAACAGAGATGGATAGCAGTAGAGCTCGCCAACTGTTTGCAGCCGTTCAATGGAGTGAGGAGAAAAAAATTCTTATAATTTACATATTCAAAAGTTATTCAATTCCCTCTTAGTGGTGTGGTACAGTAATGTGAAAATAGTTAAATTTAACATTGACTCATTTCACAAAAGTAAATCTTTATTTTAATCCCGAGCCCTACCTATCAAAAATACTATCATTGAAATCTTTGATAAAAAAATTTAAAACAGGAAAAGATTTTATTTCTTCTATCAAGTGTCCAGCCCATTTGACAACACTCTCTTTCTCTATCCGACATTTATCGTTGTCTGTCGCTATTTGTATGTGGAGAAATTTTTTTTTTTTTCCGCCTAACATCTGAGTATAGTTTCCCCCAATGAAAATGCCCAAAATGCTTCAATGTTCTATCCGTGGTGGCGGTGAACATTTCCTTCAAACTTCAACAGTTATTCAAGTGTCTATTTGTTTTTGGTCAGAACTTAATCAAAAAGTCGCCAAATGCTCCTGTGCGGATATTGACCGGTTTAACGCTATCTAGGACAGGAGGTTACCAACAACAAAACTAACCTGAGATAACTGTTTACAGAGCAAATGGGCAGTCACAAATAACATAATAAAGTCCCATCCCCCTTTTCAATCTGTTGATATGTAAAATCGAATCAATCAGTATTTATTTTAAATCTTAAATTAGTATTTAAATTCAATCATGGAAAACAAAAGTTTATTAGCATTTCAAATCTAATCTTTTCTCAGCAAACTGTATTTTAAATACTTCATTTCAACATATCTCTTTTAAAATGTTCAATTAGTCTTTTAAATCCAATCGTTTAATTGCATTATTAAATATATCAGCATTTAAATGAAACAGAAAATGTAAAGACAGGGAAGCCTGGTGAGAGGCCCAATTCAGGTATCCAATCCTAAACCCAATTCAGGTATCCAATCCTAAACCCAATTCAGGTATCCAATCCTAAACCCACTTCAGGTATCCAATCCTAAACCCACACAGGGCGGGAAGGTAGAATGGCAACTGATCTGATACTGACAAAGCAAAAAAAGAAAAAACATTTAAATCCAACCGTTGTTTTTTTGTTTTTTTAACATAACATGGTCACTGAACTGTGATGACATAACCAGAACGTTGTTCGTATGTCGCCATTTGTTGATCCAAAAGCCTTAAGAAGACGACGACTATTAAGAAAGAGAGGAAGGTAGGGCAGTGCCGAGAGCCCTAGAAGAAAAACCTATTGACAACAACCAGGGCAGGCAGAGAAGGTAGGGATATGCTAGTGCAGTGCTGCTACTCAAAGTGTGTGGTACGCGAAGCGGTGACAGTACACGAACCATCGCCTGCCGGTACGCGGAGATTAATAAATAAGATCAGACAGCCGATCTTTCACTGTGCTGGACTGATTGGATTGTTTCACTCAGTGGCATTTTTTTAAAAGAAGTTTTTTAACTGCCGGCCCGCCATATCAGATGCAGCAGTTTGAGAATGATGAGAAGCACTGCACGCTAGTGTATGTCGACATAAAGATGGGAGGACATTGTGAAAGGTACCTGATTAAATATGTGTATTCATAGCAATGAGAAGAATAACAATCAATACAGCAACTAATACCATTAATAACTTTAAAAATGACGATGATGAATAGTAATAATAATAATAATAATAATAATAATAATAATAATAATAATAATAACAGGAATAATAATAATAATAATAATAATAATAATAATAATAATAATAATAATAATAATAATAATAATAATAATAATAATAATAATAATAATAATAATAATAATAATAATAACAGCAACAATAATAATAATAATAATAATAATAATATAATAATAATAATAATAATAATAATAATAATAATAATAATAATAATAATAATAATAATAATAATAATAATAATAATAATAATAACAGTGGTATTAACTCTTTGAATGTTCAAAAAAAAAAAAAAGTTATTGCTCCATGCCAGATTAACTCTATCTCCCTCAAGAGTGACACGTTTCAAAGGCTTGTAACAATTGTTGAGCACTAAGTGCTAATCGGTGCTTATGCTAGGTGTTAGTTATATGCCAAATGCCGATGTGTTAGTTCCTTGTGGGGCGTTTCCTCACGATTTTAGGCAGTATTTAAAAAGTCTACGAAACCCAAAATGTTGAGGAAAAACGCCCACAACCGATAGATAGATTAGCATTTTGGAGAAGAAACGAACAACCTAGCTGAATGGTGACTTCTGAGATGTGGACAGTGTGAAAGGTAGGTAGATAGATGGGCCATTGGCAGTTTTTATCTAATCAATAATCAATATATATATATATATATATATATATATATATATATATATATATATATATATATATATATATATATATATCATATTATTTATCATTACTATTATAGAATTATTACTGTAATCATCCTCATCTTTATAAAGCAATAATGATAATAATAACAACAGTAGTAACAAAACTAATAATATATTAACAATAACGTGGGATTATTTTAGCTCATTGATCTTCAACATCCACACAAACGCATAATTTCTCTTTTTTCATTTTAAGCTTTTCTTTGCCGATGAGCGACCTTTCTCATCAGAAAATCTTTACAGAAAATGTTCATTTCTACCCAAGAACTGTAACTGTAATAGACTGGAACGCCTTGACAAGTAAAAGAAACTGCACTTTGGACTTCTTCATACATCTAATGATATCACATTCTCCATCATCAACAATATAATTATATCCTCAGCCATTGTCTATTAATTTCCAACATTGATCACCACAATATGTCAGAATCTTCAAACAAATGTGAAAAAAGGATATTAAAAGTCAGAACCAGAATCAGAATCAGAATCAGAATCAGAAAAAAACATCATTGATTTCAGCTTCTACAAAATAAATGACATAGAGGAAAAGCACACAAAAAAAATTTAAAAAATCAACAAAACAAAACAAAAAAACCGGGAGGTAAACACAGGGGAACATCTGTCATATATTAATCACATCAATAGGAAACACACACAAGCGTCCAAAGTCACACATCACATCTCTAAAGCAAAACAAAACAACGACTGACTCGCAAGACCCACCACTCTGTCCGTGCATGACAAAATTACAATTCCTGCACCACTCATCATAAAAAGTGAAAGAAACTACTATAATCAATAAATAAATAGAAAATTAATCAAATGACGAAAAAAGACCCAAACCGAGCTTAGCGCAAGCACGGATCTGTGTAAATAATCCCGGAATAAAGCCAATTATAGTTTGTAGAGAAAAGACAATTTTCAATTTTTAATTTTTTTTTATTTTCAAAATTAGGGTGTTTTTTAATGTTTCCTCAATTTCAAAAAGAAAATCATAATCATAAAAGTATATATATATATATATAAAATACATATTTGAAAAAAATTCTCTACATTATCGACTACTGACGTTCAGCATAATAAATACATGTTGTTATAAGACAAGAGAGAAAGTGTGCAAAAGCAAACATATTCATGCATGTCATTAATGTAAAAAAAAAAGAAATAAAAATAAAGAAATACAATATATATTCAAAAAATATAAATATAACAACATTTGAAATTGCAATCATCATGATGTCTAGTCAACAAAGAGCAGCATGAAATATTATCCTAATCACACCCTAAGAAACGTGCAAATCATCGAGGTATAAAACAGTGAGCTTATTAAATTATTAAATTGCTTCCACTCTGATCAAAGACCGCAAGGTGCTGAAGTTTCAATTGTCTTCAATGATGCCCAGTGGCATTACAGAACACATTGATAATTTAACTTGATTTAACAACCCCTTTTAATTAATGTAAAATTGTAAACAACAAAAAGTCTGCACAATCCTGGCCAAATCTGGCCAAGTGCGACGGTGGTTTTTGCCAACTCAGAATGTGGAATCTCCCCACACACTCACACCAATCTGTCTGAATCCCTAACTGCTATTGACTTAAATGGTTTTGTTTGGGGTTTTTTCATTAAAAATGACAGTTAACCCTCATAAACATACTTCTAAAGGTAAATATAGACTTACAGACAGTGAAACCTGCATCAGATTCAAATACAGACGTACAGACAGTGAAAACCTGCATCAGATTCAAATACAGACTTACAGACAGTGAAAACCTGCATCAGATTCAAATACAGACTTACAGACAGTGAAAACCTGCATCAGATTCAAATACAGACTTACAGACAGTGAAAACCTGCATCAGATTCAGACTAGCGGTACAGTCCAGGAGGTGATTATTATCACCTGTTCCCTTTCACGCTACAGAAACAGGGATAAGCTCTGGTCCCTGGTTCTAAGGGCCGTAATGGCCTTGAAGGAACTTTACCTTTCACCTTTCATCAGCAACCAGAGGACCTTGGTTAACTTTCCATTTAATGTTACATCACCTTCAATGGTTTTCTTCTTGTCGCTGATAAAAGGTGCATGCGCAGCCAGAAAATTACTCTATGTCCTGGGTCCTGTCTTCTTCCTCCCTGTTAGGCCTTTAAATTTTTTCTATTTCCTGTCCCTTCTTCATCACCTGTCTGCCTACAGCAGTAGATTTCCTTACGAGCTTCTCACAATATGAATATGACAGCAAAAATCGGTAAAAGGAAAAAAAACAGCGGACATGTCACAACCTGCTTACAAAGCAAGCCAAGATCAAGAACCTATTTATTTCATCATCACAACATTTTGTGAACCACAGCCGCACTGCTTTAAACCAAAGCATTTTCTTTTGCAGATCAATTAACAAAGCAAGGCAAACAAGGAACTAAGTATAATGTCTGGTGTTTAATGTTCTCAATAGATGAATAGATGTATAAATTGAATATATAATAGAAGAAAAATTCCAATGTATTTAATTAAAACCTCAAGTCTCCCATGTAGAGGTAGTGAGGCAAGGACGTGAAACAGATTATTTAAGCCCCCATGGACAATGACCGGATAGCAAATACAAAAGGAATAAACAAACAAACTTCAGGCACCAAACAGAATCAAAACCCATGACCTCTTAAGTTCGCACCCATCACCTCGCCATGAAAAGAGAGCACACTGCAAATCTTGTTGTAACTGCACTCTTAAAAAAAAAAGAAAAAGAATTTCATTAATTAACTAACAAGGTCTTTTTTACGTACAAATCCAATCATGACTAGCCGTTAGCATTCATTTATATTCACTGACAACAGTTTGCGCCGCTAGTACCATAAATCTATGACATCCTAGAGCTAAATAACCACAAAAAAAGTAACTAAAGTTCCTTTAAGGCCATTACAGCCCTTAGAACTGGAGCTTATCTCAGTTTCTGTGGAACATGTGATAACAACCACCTCATGGACAGGACGCTAGTCTGACGTGTTATTACTCCCAAGCTAGTGCTAGTACCCATTTACGCCTGGGTCGAGTTCCCAAGGAACACAACGCCGGACCTAGTTTTGCTGCTAGGATTCAAACTCAGGACCTCATCATCTCAGGACTAGCAGCCTGGCAGCCCTAATCACTCTGCCACCAATGTCACTTCTACTAGAGCTAAGGCTAAACCTTTCTATCGATTTAACTACACAACCAATGAAATGGTAGACAATCCCAATTTAAAAGACAAAAACAGACTTCCATAGTGATATCAGCACTCGTCACATAATCTGTACTTTGGAACCTTCTGTCTGTATGTTGTCCATCATCAATATATAAAAAAATATTTAATTTGAAAAAGGAGGGTGGGGGGGCTCAGGCTCCATGCCCTTACTTCATGACATATCCCCATCCAAATTATCCCTACTGTTCATTGTTCTCTCTCTCTACTTCAATACAGATTTTAAATCCCAAAGGATTTCATCCCCTGTCGTTTCTTCATTCACCATAAACTCTTTACTTATTCTTCCTACTTGTTTGGTTTTGTGTATATTACATAGATAATCATATATTTTTTAAATTTTTGCTTCATTGCAATTTACCTCATTCACCATATGAGGCAATCTCAGAGTGAATGAAGCAAGAGGAGACAGCAAGATGAAAGAAAAACATGTGAAAGTGTGAGGAAAGAAGTAAGAGGAGCTACCAGTAAACCCACCAACCGTCCACATTTGATATCATGCGTATCTGTCTATGTAAAAGCTGAACGTCTCTGACTTTGATTGCTCATAACTCATTAACCACTGACTGCTTTAGGTTCTTATTCTTTGAATAAACTTTTAGATCAAATCAGTATTTTAAATGATTGGAAAAGGATTGCTTTGCCCGTGATCAATGAAGCTTTTTGTTATTGTTATTGCTAGATCTAATATTTCGATTTCCGGTCATTACTTCAGTATCAAGTACATTGTACTACGTAACAAAAAAGCCTGCGTAACTTCAGCATCGAGTACTAAATTGATCTAAATAATCGTACTTGATAACACCCGTAACCGACACAGTGGTTTTTGAGTTAACCGCAAGTCAAAGTTCAAAAGACCCCAGCTTTAAAATAAAGAGAAATCATAATCCAACATTATTTGCGGGCATGCTTGTTCTAGTACAAAAGCATACTATATGGCCTCCTCCATACTTGTTTTAATAAACAAGTGTTTAGACTTACAAACATCTATTTGTAAAAAAAAAAAAAAGAAAAACAACAGCGTTCGTTGACATATATATTAATATTATTACAATAAACAAATAAATTTACATAAACAATCACTCGGAGTTGAGGAATCATCTTTTCAGGAAATTCAAAATGGAGATTTTTTTTGGGGGGGGGGGGGGGGGGGGGCTTTTGTGTGGGTTTTGTGTGTGTGTGTGTGCCATCGCAATTTACCCCCGCCCACCACATGCAACGATCTGAGGGTGAGTTAAGATGGAGGCAAAAGCAAGACGAAAAACAAGTGAAAGGGAATGAATGGGAAGAAGAAAGTCCTACTGGTAACACCCATCAACCAAAAGCCATCTAAGACGTGGAAAGCTAGGCTATTGGAAGCAGGGTATGTGTGTGTGTGGGGGGGGTGTCTTCGGGACCCAGCTGAAGCAAGTTTTGTTTTGTTTTCTTATTTCCTCCTTTCCACTTATGTTACTTGGTGTTACATATCACTTCAGTTTTTTTCAGTTACTTTCCTTTGTCCCGCTACAACTAGAAGGACAAGTGAAAGAGAAATAGAATGTGGTAAAAAAAAAAGACCAAAAGGTATACAGAGGAAGAGAATGAAGTAGACAAGCCTAAGGTAAATAATTTATTATACCTGGGTATATTTCATAGACAAAAACAAAACAAAAGAAAAACTGTTTTAAGAAGAAAAACTTAGTAGAGACATTTCTTTTTTCCATTTAATAAGTATCAAAGACTGAAATATTTTTTACATATGTAGACAAACTTAGAAGAGACATTTTTTTTTCCATTTAATAAGTATCAAAGATTGAAATATTTTTTTACATATGTAAACAAACTTAGTAAAGTCATTTCTTTTTTCCATTTAATAAGTATCAAAGATCGAAGCATTTCTTACATATGTAGACAAACTTAAGAAAGGGGGAAACACTAACCAAATTTTATAACAATTAAAATAATAATAATGACAATAATAATCCTAATAAAATAATAATAATAACAATAATAACAATAATAATAATAATAATAATAATAATAATAATAATAATAATACAGTAGTTAACGCTTAAATGCCCGCTGCCATAATGCCCCCCCTCCCCCCAATACCCGTAATCTCAGTGAAACCAATTTTTTCTACATAAATTGCCTGTCTAAATGCCCGTTTCAAAACCAAGATTTTCCCTAAATCCGTCTCAACAGTAACTGCAGATACTGTCTTCTCCAAATTATAATAAAGTACTTACGTAATTATTGTTTTTTTTATTATACATGTAATCCCATCGCTGATATAGCTAATCAATGCCCGTCACCAATTTGCCATGCATTGTAACCACCCTACATAATATAATATTATAACCTATCCAATGTAATGTAATAAAACGCTGACCAGTCTCCTCCTCTTCTCAACTCCCCACCTACCGCACCCGTACACAGTACAGTCTTTGCCCCATTGGATTGGATCATTGGGGTTTGTCACTAGGAAACTACGAGTTGAACATTCTTCCAGACATCCGCCACATGGCTCTTCCTGTGATGTCATAAGTCGCGCGAAATTACCTGGCATCATGTTTAATTGACTGAGATGAGGACGCATAGTGAACAGTTGTAATGTATCACTTGCCCGTCGTCCCCAGTCTCGCATTTGCCGTATCAATTGTGCCATTGGGTCTTGCGGCGAGCGAGCAATGGTCAACACGCCCATTACCAAAGTAATTTTAAAGAACCTTACTGGTTTCCAGGTGTGTCCCTAATTCTTGAAATTCAATTTTACGTCAAAGTGAGGATTCCTCTAAAACTATCGGCATGGTTATGAATCTTTTCCTTGTCTGTCCATTGATGCCCACCTCGTCAAAACTATCGGCATGGTTATGAATCTTTTTCCTTGTCTTTCCATTGATTCCCATGTCAAAACTATCGCCATGGTTTTGAATCTTTTTCCTTGTCTGTCTGTTGATTCTCACCCTTCAGTTTTTACCCTCACCGATTATTCCATAAATGCCTGTTTCGGTTTCCATTTTCTCTGCTTGACAAGCACCGGGCATTAAGGTGGTAACTATGGTAGTAGAGATAATAATAACAATAAAATAATAGTACCATATAATTATAATTATAATAATACAAATAATAATGATAATAATAATAATAATAATAAATAATAATAATAATAATAATAATAATAATAACAAAGACACAAATAATAATAATCATAATTATAATAATCATAAGAATAATAACAGCAACAACAGAGAATGGAAAAGCCGAGAGTAATGTCAAAGTCTCAATATTCACATAATATCACAACCAGGCCTTTTAAATTTGAACGCTCTAAGACGAATATAATAATGTGAGCTACATAAATTCAAAAATAGACATGACCAACTTCTTACACACACACACACACACACACATGCAAAAAGACGTACCTCAGTGCATACACTTACAATCACAAATTGTATTTTTTCAATGCCGCTTTATAAGTTTCGGAGGTTTACTTGGTGACAAAAAACCCAACAACAACGAAGAAATGAAAATAAACACAACCTATGTGAAACTGTCTAAACACGCAAATCCCCGCCAGACTTAACTTTTCAGGAGAGAGCAGCAAAAAGAAAACAAGAACAAAATGTGAATCATCGAATAGGGCTGCAAACAATTATGTTATTCTTTCATGAATTTACAATATTGACTTGATTTTGATTTTTTACCCCCATCCACAACTAAGGCGATCTTGGGTTTTTTGGTAGGATTGTTGTTTAAATTTTGCCCAGACTGCCCTGTAAACAGAACAGCCAAGGGGTCTTTAACGTGCACAGAGTGTTATGATCTCCTTTTTATCGTCCGTCTCCGATGGGACTAGGTGTCGATCCACCTACATGGGCCAGGGGGGGTAGATTTTGCTTGGAAAAAAAAATCTAGAAAATTTTTCAACCGTCAGCAGGGCCTCAAACCCACTACTTTTTGGCTGAGAGGCCGACACCTTGCCTCTGGACTACAGAGTCCCCATTTACAATCTAATAACTACTTTAATTATAGTTATAATCTTTAAGAAAAAACCCCAGTAAAACTAAACTTCCTTTAAGGCCATAACGACCTATACAGCTTGAGAATGAGCTCATCCCAGTTTCTGCAACGTATAGCCGAATGGGTGATATTGATAATAACAATCATCCCCTTGGACAAGACACTAGTCTCATGCAATGATTTTGCTACCATTAGCTGCTAGTGTTTTGCACCTATTTGCATCCTGGGTAGCCTAGCCACGCACTCAGCCACCGACGTCACACTTTAGAAAGAAGCGATTGGAAAAAAACACAATCAGTTGTGCACAAAATGGACGTACAAGGTTAGTGTGTCAAGGCTGGAAGAAAAAAACGGAAATCTTCGATTAGATTATTTATGTACGTAACTGGAGCCTTTCTACGGGTTCTCAAAGTCTTCAACATTTTTGAAGACACGAAAAAGAAGCGTGCGTTTGATCATTTGAAGGACAAATCTCAAATCCCATATATATATATATACATATATATATATCTTGAAATTAAGCGTTTAGACAGTTTCACCCACGATATAAATGTTTTCTACTGTATTCAAGAGGACTGTAGCCAAAGACAAATCTTCTCTGCTGTATTCAAGGACTGCAACCAAAGATAAATGTTTTAAGCAGGACCCACCATAGACAAAGAAGCCTATAATTTGAGGAATATCTAAAGGCAAGAATCTAACGAACGTGCCAACATTACAATAAATATCTCTTTCAAAAGGACCAGCCTTAAAATTCGCTACCAGTTTCCTTGTAATAACTGGCATAAAATACAAATTCAGAACATATATATATATATATTGATTGTTTGGGATTATGTATAATTTTTTTTCAAATTCATTCACCTTGACGAGAATTAAAATGACGTAAGTGTATGAATTTCTGATTATGGCTGATTGGTGAATACGATGAAACATTTCTACTTTGGTGAATGACACTTGAATTGGAAAAGTCAATATGCCATCTGTCTCAGTGAGAAAACCCCAGTATCACATTACTACTACTACTACTGCTACATCTTGGGGTCAAAGACGAGTGAGAAAACCCACAGTATCATAATACTACTACTACTACTACTGCTACATCTTGGGGTCAAAGGCAAGTGAGAAAACTTTTACATCTATCACTAGTCTCACCTTGCATTCTACATCAGAGGTTTTTTTGTATGTGAAATAATTTATTTTGATTTGCAGTTTTTTGTATGCAAGGTTATCAAATGTTTATTCCTTGATACCAATAACGGTGGCGCTGTGATTAAAAAACGTTTCCCGACCATGACAGGCATTCAAGACTTGGTCTATCATTGAAGACAGAGATTATCACACACAACATGACACTTTCCTCCGTAAGAATAGATCACTATAAGTCTAATGACAAAACTGGCCAAACTTCATTACAATTCATTTCCACCATGACAAAACTGGCCAACCTTTATCATGATTGCTTCTCATCATGACAAAACTGGCCAAACTTTATCATGATTGCTTCTCACCATGACAAAACTGGCCAAACTTCATCACAATTCATTTCCACCATGACAAAACTGGCCAACCTTTATCATGATTGCTTCTCACCATGACAAAACGGGCCAAACTTCATCACAATTCATTACCACCATGATAAAACTGGCCAAACTTTATCATGATTGCTTCTCATCATGTCAAAACTGGCCAAATTTCTTTATCCTCGTTTACCGCCATCAAAGGAACAAAGATATCTTGTAACAACCAGTACGAATTGTAAACATAAAATTCATAAATGTAATAATAACTTATAAAAACAAATCATACAGCCAGCCAGGTGAAAGTTAAATGGGGGGTCCAATTTGGTAATCCAGACATTGAATAAACAAAGACAAGTTTAATTGACAGGTAGCCCGTCAGCTGAGAACTTTAGTGCCCTAACTACACACTTAATTGACGATTTTGGAGTTGGAATCATCGTCAGATTCAGTCATCAAATGCATGTGTAACTAATTCAAGCAGTCATTTCAATAGTGTGCTCAAGTCGCAGTTACAGTACACCGTTTAGAGAAAAAATGCCAAAACCAATGGACTTCGGCTGGCAAAGATGACTTTGGGACTTCGCAAGTCTCAAACGGCTAAAATTATTATTCTCGAATCATGATTTCCTTTTATTCCCTAAGGATTATCTCTCCGTCTCGTTTTTTCGCGAAAGTAGACATAGGCACACCCTATTGAAATGACCCCCTTCAATTCTGATAACAAATAACGTGGATGGATGAAATCCACTGGAAAAACAAAGCCAACAAAAAATTTTTTTTTTTTAAAAGAAGATTGGTATCTACCTCGAGACTGCCTTCATCCCCTTCCCCCCCTCCCCCCAAAGCCGGGCGTGCTAACTAGAAGGGGGGACACTAGATTGCGGTATTTCAAGCCATGCATGTGTGCAGGAAAACGGTCCACAATTGCACGACGCGTTTGTTGCCGCCTTGACATTCATCCCATCTACCATACACGGTGATCTCAAGAGTGAATTAAGAGCAAGGTGTGAAAGATAAGTGAAAAAAAGCGAAGGGAAAGAAGTAACACCTACAGGCAGTATATGCCAACAGTAAAAGAAACGTACAAAGATAGGTTGTTTTAACGAGAGGTACAAAGAGAGGTTGTTTTAATGAGAGGTTGTTTTAATGAGAGGTACAAAGATAGGTTGTTTTAATGAGAGGTACAAAGAGAGGTTGCTTTAATGAGAGGTACAAAGATAGGTTGTTTTAATGACAGGTACAAAGAGAGGTTGTTTTAATGAGAGGTACAAAGATAGGTTGTTTTAATGAGAGGTACAAAGAGAGGTTGTTTTAATGAGAGGTACAAAGATAGGTTGTTTTAGTGAGAGACACAAAGAGAGGTTGTTTTAATGAGAGGTACAAAGAGAGGCTGTTTTAATGAGAGGTACAAAGAGAGGTTGTTTTAATGAGAGGTACAAAGAGAGGTTGTTTTAATGAGAGGTACAAAGAGAGGTTGTTTTAATGAGAGATACAAAGAGAGGTTGTTTCAATGACAGGTACAAAGAGAGATTGTTTTAATGAGAGGTACAAAGAGAGATTGTTTTAATGACAGGTACAAAGAGAGGTTGTTTTAATGAGAGGTACAAAGAGAGCTTGTTTTAATGACAGGAGAGAGATTGCAAAAAAGAGAGATTGTTTTAATGACACAAAGAGAGTTTAACGAGAGCAAAGAGAGCTTGTTTTAATGAGTGGCAAAATCTACACAGTGAAGCGTTTCAACCAGTGGGCATTTCAATGGTTGTGGTAGACAGGCAGACATTCCAATGAGCAATGAGCAATGAGATATTCCAATGATTGGTGTACAGGCAGACATTCCAATGATTGGTGTACAGGCAGACATTCCAATGAGTGGTACACAGGAGACATTCCAATGAGTGACACAGGAGACATTCCAATGAGTGGTACACAGGCAGACATTCCAATGAGTGGACACAGGCAGACATTCCAATGAGTGGTACACAGGCAGACATTCCAATGAGTGACACACAGGCAGACATTCCAATGAGTACACAGGCAGACATTCCACACACAGGCAGACATTCCAATGAGTGACACAGGCAGACATTCCAATGAGACATTCCAATGAGTGACACACAGGCAGACACATACACAGGCAGAAATCCAATGAGTGACACACAGGCAGACATTCCAATGAGTGGTACACAGGCAGACATTCCAATGAGTGACACACAGGCAGACATTCCAATGAGTGGACGACAGGCAGACATTCCAATGAGTGAACACAGGCAGACATTCCAATGAGTGACACACAGGCAGACATTCCAATGAGTGACACACAGGCAGACATTCAATGAGTGGTGGTACACAGGCAGACATTCCAATGAGTGACACACAGCCAGACATTCCAATGAGTGACACACAGGCAGACATTCCAAAACAGGCAGACATTCCAATGAGTGACACACAGGCAGACATTCCAATGAGGACACACAGGCAGACATCCCAATGAGTGAACACAGGCAGACATCCCAATGAGTGGCAGACATTCCAATGAGTGACACACAGGCAGACATTCCAATGAGTGACACAGGCAGACATCCCAATGAGTGGTACACAGGGAGGTGTTTGAATGATTTTGTACAACTTTGGCACCATGCTATCTTTATCCCTATTATTTATTTATTTTTCATTTTTCTATTTCAAAATTTGTTTACTCCAAATCCTGGAGGACGCATGGTCTCAAAGTATTTGATACGGACATGAAAACAAGAAACGTTCATACATGTCACATAACATTGGCATACATACATATACATATATATATACATACATACATATACATATATATATACATATATATATATATATATATATATATATATATATATATATATATATATATATATATATATATATATATATATATATATATATATATATATATATATATATATATATATATATATATATAGCTATTGGTGTGTCTCTCATCTCTTCAATATTAAAAGTCTTTACATGCTTTTTAGAATGTTGTGAAAATCATCTTATAATTGTTTTTAAAAGCTAAATTAATGACCTTTTGACTTACAAGTCAATCAATACAGACACAAGGATTGCAAAACGATTCAATTAATTAATTAAAATTATCAGAAGAAAAGAAAAAAATAAATGGACAAAGATTTAGGACACATGCTTATATTTAATTCATTCAAATTTCATTTATTACTTTTCACGTCAAAATAAACTGACTGGGTAAGAAAGAGCAACAGGTTATGTTTCTTCAAACAAGGACATCAAGTAGTAATTGATTGATTGAAATTTACCCTGTCCACCATACGTGGTGATCTCGGGTGAATTAAGAAGAAACAGCAAGATAAAAGATAGGTCAAAGAGTGAAAGGGAAGACGTAGGACCAGTAGCACACCCCCCCCTCCCCTGCCCCCAAGACCAGTAAAGCCCTACTGTAAGGGAAGGGGTAGCCTCAAAATTTCCAACAAAACCTGAAACGATCATCTCATGAACAATATACATACATGTATTAAGAATTTGGCAGGGAATCGATATGCTTTACATTGAAATCTTCCGTTGTTATTGCATTTTAGAAAATAATGAAAAGATACAAGAGAGAAAAAAAAAAAATAGAAAGAAGCTCTTTCTGTCGTTTTGCCTCACATTGGTAGCCACTTTCCCCCTTCATGGTCTCTAAGTTCCCTGCGCTAATAATAAAAAAAAATATTCAAAAATTGTTTTTAATCCTATTTGCTCACTTGGACAACATAGGTGATTGCTGTTGCGATGAGCGCAAGCTGGACGATAGTCCACGTTCCTTTCTCTAAAGAAATTGGAGTGCCAGGCGCCGACACCTTTCAGTGCCTGCGCAGACGGCACTAATTTGTGTACCCCGCCCAACGTATGTGGTGATGCCTAGGTGATTTGAGAGGAAACGGCAAGATAAATGGTAATTGCAAGAGTGAAAGAAAGGAAATCAAACTTATCAGCAGCGCCCGCTAATTAATCGCCCCATCATGACAAAAAAACACAAAAAAGACAGGGATGGGGGGGGGGAGAGGAGGCTATCCGGCTCTCTGCATGCCCCCAGGCCTTGAAGGGTGTTCCTAATTTTTATCTTTTAAAACAGCTGAACTTGCATACCATTTTCTTTAAAGTGACACGTTGTATTTACAAAGAAGGCGGCGGGGGCTCTTTGAGACAACCATAAGGTACTCTTGAATAATTTCAATAATAATAATAATAATAATAATAATAATAATAATAATAATAAAACAATTTTTTTTTAATTTTATTGAAGAACATGTGTACATTCCTACCAGGCCAAGAAGACGTCTTCGTTTCCACGTAGACATCCTAGCCAACATGTTACACACAGCTCCAAAGTCACACAGAAATATTTTCGTGAGAAGAACATACAACAGTACAAAGTTGTTCTCCCTTTGATTCTTTACCACAAGATGGAAAAGAAATCAATAGAAGTAATAATAACATTAGAAAAATAATAATAAAGTAGTAGTAGTAAGGGTCATCTCTCATCACAATTCAAATGCATAGCATTCAAATAGCAGCGTCTGTCTTTTCACCTGAAGATACCTCCCCCACCCCTTCCCCACCAAGAGCGCGCCATCCGTCGCTGTAAGCAAACACGTCGTCGGCTGAAGCAGCCGCCGCCCTAAAACCGTGACGAAATCATGTGGGTGACACCATAGACACACGCACGCGGTCATGAATCAACACAGTACAACAGTTTTTAATCCTTTCCTTTTTTTTTTTGCTTTTTTGTTTTCCAATAAATATCACAAATTCAGCTTGTAAACAGGAGGAGGCGTCTACTCTTGACCGAACCCTTCGGTTTCCTCGATGGCATAATTCAATTTCTCTACCAGTTGATCGTAGCTGCGGTACGGGGGCAGGTCCAGGCGGTTGAAGCAGGTGTGGGAGCGAGGTAGCCACGTCTCTTTGCCGACCTTTTCAATGCAGAAACGCTGAGGTCCGTTGCTCCTGTGGAGTGAAAGTAAAAGGTTAAAGTAAGTTCCATAGTCGCAGTTGAGCACAGGGTAATCAATAGGCCGGGCAGTGGACAGGTAAGCACCTCCACAAGTCTCCTGCTGCTTTGCAGGCAGGTCTTGAGTGAACAACGGCTAAGGGAGTTAAACCTGACAGAAAATAACAACCTGCTGCCTTGCAGGCTGGTTTTGGGCAACAAAAGGCTAAGGGAGTTAACCCTGACAGAAAATAACAAGGCAGAGACAGGGGGCCTCAAGGTATAGCAGCCCCACCATCTACCTAGGGTACAGCGGGCCAATCCCCTGCGTATCCAAAACCAAACTGATACAAAGAAAGAACTATGATATACCCGGATTGAACTTTCGAAGACGGCTCTGGAAAAGAACACGGACTGTGAATATTGTAACATGGAATATTAGGGCAATTAATGGAAAAGAGTTAAATTAGCTGAAGAAATGGACAAATTCAAAGTAGACATTTTGGCCATTACAGAAACAAAGAAAAGAAAACAAGAAATATAAAATGTAGGGCCAAATCATACTTTAATCTTCTCAGGAGCAGTTGTCAAAGATAGAGCTAGAGCAGGAGTGGGCCTCCTAATACGTAAAGGCAAGAAAAGCTACTACAAAGTTAGGAATTTAAAAAGCCCACGGCTATTAAAGGTAAATATTAAATCAAAATGAAAAGAAATTAAATTATTAATAGCTTATGGACCTAAACGAAGACACCACCAAAGAAGAAAACCATTTACAAATAGCAGCAGAGAATCTCAAACCCAAACAGGAACTAATGATTTTAGGAGATTTAAACGCTAAATTAGGCAACATCAGGAGGAGTAATAGGTAAAGAAGGAGAGACAACAACTTATCCAAATGGAGAGAGACTAACAGATTTTTGCCTAAAGAATAACATGAAAATAGCCAACATATTTGTTCCTCATAAGGCAAAGAGTGGAGAATCAGTTTGAAGCACACCAGAGTGGATTTAGACAAGGAAGAATTTTTTCGCAGACTGGAAATCTAACTTGGGTCTCTTGCTAGAGTTAGAAAAACAGGAAGGCATCTCAGGACTTTCACCACAATCTGAGTCTCTGCTGTTGACTTAAGGTTTCTTTTAAAAACAACAAATACTGTTAACCCATATATACATGTACATACTTTTCAAGGTAAATACAGACTTACAGACTCAAAGCCAAAAAAAAACAAACCCAACCCATACTAAATATGTTTTGTACGTAGTTGTTGGCAGCTATGATAAATAAATACACAATGAGCTCTGTAGAGATAAAGAGTTTATCACAATGTAAAAACATGGAAGAATGTGTTTAAATGTAGCTTCAGCCATTGTTTACCGTACCCCTTTCTTACCATATCCACACAACTATCTGCTATTCCCTGCTCACAGTAGTCATTTGACTGCCATGTAGTTAAGTTCACTCACAGCCATTACGGCCCTTAGAGCCTTTTTTCAGTTAAGATAAAGTAAGTAAAATTCTTCGAGGCCATTACGACCCATAGAGACGGAGTGTATTCCGCTTTCTGTAGAGTGAAGCGGAAAAGGTGATAATAATCATCTCCTGGACGGGGCACTAGTCTGACGCAGATTTTTACTCCCAGGCTAGTTAAGTGCTTGTACCCATTTGTCACTCGGGTAGAGTGGGGAAAATGCAGGTTAATTGAGTGTCTTTCCCAAGGAACACAACGCCGGGCCTACCTTTGCCATGATTCGAACCCAGGATCTCACCCAGTAAAACCGCTCGGCCACCGACGGCACTTAAGATAAGGTAGGATAAAGATAAAATAAAAAACTCTACTGTCCAGAAGGCACATTTTCATAGCGTTACATTTTATTAATTTTTCATTCTCTCCATACAGTCATCTCCCTCTCCCTCCTCTCTCTCTCTCTCTCTCTCTCTCTCTCTCTCTCTCTCTCTCTCTCTCTCTCTCTCTCTCTCTCTCTCTCTCTCTCTCTCTCTCTCTCTCTCTCTCTCTTTTCCTAAGGCAGCATTTCAATATGCGACACGAAAAACAACAATTTAAAAAAAAAAACATAATAAGATGATAATATAAAGAAACATCCCAATTTTCAAAACGTGCACACTGTAACATAGTTGTTTAAAGTTTTGTAAGGGATTCCCTCCGACTAAATGAAAACCTATGTCGTAATCAATCTTAGTGAGCGTAAAACCCCTGCTGAGTTTGTGACGTAATCATTGTGGTGTGCCCTTGTATCTATTCATTTATATCTGGAAAGAGAGAGAACTGTATAGAATTTTGTAGCATTGTATCGAAGTGTGTCCAAATGTTTGGAATGGTGTGGAAATTTCCGATTCTAGAAATATCTTAGTTCCCCACTATAAATAGTAGCCGGGAGAGTACAAGAACAGTAGGTAGTTTCCACGTCTCGTTATAGCTGGATATATTTGTGCTTGCTTCATTCATCCCTTGATTGTCGACTGAGTATATAATAAATAGCCTTCTTATAATCATTTATCGAGCCTTGGTGTTACTAGATTGTCTATGTCAACATTTATATCTACAGTGTGCTGCCTGCTCCATTGATACCTCCAGGACACACACATTCTACTTAGAGTCGAATGATTAAGGGGATGGCCAATATTTTCATGGATGCTGGTAAAAACAGGGAGTACAGAATTCGTGACTGGAGGCTGACTGATGGAAATAACGGGTGCGAAAGTCAGACGAAAAGCCAGATGCATGAACACGAACTCACCCATCAAGCTCTGCGAATCCACCGACAGGAAGGCGACACGTTCCTGTCACAAACTGAAGAAGGCGCGTCCTCTTTTCATTGTCAATCTCTCTGACCATCTGAGCAGGCAATAGAAACAAAACAAGTCATTCACTGCATGGAACGTTCAATTCAATTCTGCTATAAAAAAAAATTCATTGAAAAGAGTTCGCTAAAGAAACAAAAAAACACTTGTCAAATTAATTTGTTAATAGCTGACAAATCTTAAAACAGTTTTCACTATATATATATGATTTGTACAGCTGCACACTTAGATCCATTCTCAGAAAATGCTTAGAGATCATATTCAAACAGTAAAAAAATTTGTTTTCAAATGAAAAGACCGTTGGAGTAGACAGCAAAGTAAGTAAATTTCCTTCAAGGCTGTCAACGCCCATAGAGCCAGAGCTTATCCAGGTTTCAATAGCGTGAAGGGGAATAGGTGGCGGCCAGGACACTAGTCTGATGCAGGATTTTACTCCTAAGCTAGTGCTTGTACCCATTTGCGCACCTGGGTGGAGTGGGGAAAATGCGTGTTGCGCCTCTTTCCCCATAGAAACCCACGTCGGACTTAGTCTTGCCAGGATTCGGACAATCCGAAGTGTGGCAAGCTGACCTCTGGGCCACTGACATCCCTCCATCAAGGGTATGCTTACTTACTGCCCTTTACGCCGGATGGCATGTAGGGCAGCAAAGAAGCTTTTTATTACTCCTGTCTGTTTGGGTTAGGTTTCAATAATTATTGCAAAACTGAGAAAATATAATATATATATATATATATAATGATGACATGAAATGAAACTGGAATAACCCCGAAAGCCCCCGCCATACCTTCCAGAACCAAACTACTTGTTTGCTGTTGCGCTGATAATGGCGGTAGATGGTGTTCTTCTCCCAGTCGTCCACGTCGATCTCTTGCATACCACAGAGCATCAACTGCGGGGGACACGTGATGAATTTTAAAAGAATTTTTTTTATTATTGGAATTTATCATGTCAACTATATAAGCCGTGATCTAACAGTAACAGTGACTTAAAGAGAAATCTGCGTGACACAGGACAAATGCAGGAGAATAACAGAATACAAGAAGGGCCTATCAGTAGGGTGTCTTTTTGACTATGCGCTTGGGAAAATTGGAAACATGTGGAAACTTATGTTAACAAATAATTGGACAATCAAAGTATCATTCACAGGGGGGGGGGGGGGGGGAATTCAAAAACAGAAGGAGAAAAAGAACTCGCTAAATTCAGTCTTGTTATAGAAAGATATAATTTATTTCAACTTCCCCCCCCAACTTCCATAAAGTAAACAATTTTAAAACACAACTACCACCCCACTCACAAAGTCTAAGAGATAAATCAATGTAAAACACAACTACCACCCCATCACAAAGACTAAGATAAATCAATGTAAAACACAACTACGACCCCACTCACAAAGTCTAAGAGATAAATCAATGTAAAACACAACTACCACCCAACTCACAAAGTCTAAGAGATAAATCAATGTAAAACACAACTACGACCCCCACTCACAAAGTCTAAGAGATAAATCAATGTAAAACACAACTACCACCCCACTAAGAGATAAATCAACAAAGTCTAAGAGATAAATCCATGTAAAACACAACTACCATCCCACTCACAATGTCTAAGAGATAAATCAATGTAAAACACAACTACGACCCCAGCCACAAAGTCTAAGAGATAAATGAGTGTAAATAACAACTGTCACCCCCCTCCCTCCCTCCCTCCCCACAAAGTCTAAAAGATAAATCAATGTAAAACACAACAATCTTGTACACCACCACCTACCTCTAGCTCCCTTTCGTCAAAGTACTGCAGCCACTGAAGGGGACGACTTCGTTGAATCCGTCCAAGAAAGATTTGGTCTGCTCTTCAACTCCTCTAGTGAAACGCCAGTTTGTCATCATGCTGAGGGTTCATAAAGACAGTTTTTTGTTGTAAAATCTTAAATTCTGCTAAGCTTTTATCTATTTTACAAAACCAGTGGCAAGAACTAAACAAAATCCAGACAAGCATAAAATTTGCCATGATGAAGAAAATCATCACGTAAATCTTTTCGACAGACACATTTCAGATGCAAAAAGACATTTGAAGACAAAAAAACCAA
Source organism: Doris montereyensis (assembly GCA_037039925.1). NCBI lineage: Eukaryota > Metazoa > Mollusca > Gastropoda > Nudibranchia > Dorididae > Doris > Doris montereyensis. The sequence continues at coordinate 107,792 of JAXRKP010001206.1, forward strand.
AAAAAAAAAAACTAAACCCGATCAATTGAAGTAGGACCGGGTTACCCTGTTCAGGTGAGATTTGAGCGCAGGCATTGCTGAATGAACGATTCCAGAGACTTCACTACTATTTTTAGCCTTGCCCTGACTTGAAAATTCCATTAACAAACCTTGACACGATGCAATTACCAAACACAAAACATGGACTTCAAAGAGGTCACTACTATCATCAGCCTTAACTATGCGTAATTCTTTAAAAGCCTTAAAAACTGTACGACGGCTGCCAGACACTAACCATCTGTTTCAAACACATCACAGCGATTGCCAGCCTCCGTGTGACGTATACAACGTTTTCTACAAGCCGTGAACCTATTATTTAGGGGACCATATGGCAGAGTGATTAAAGGCATTGCACTGTGGCCCAGACGTACTGGGTTCGAGCCCCACTTTGGGCATTTCAATTTCTTCCCGGTGTGAAAATTTACCCTATTTACTCATTTAGTACAACATGGGTGACTCATGTTGCAGTGAGCGTATATACGCCTGATGACAGTCTAAATTATTCCTTCCTCTGAAGAAAATGGAAAGCCAGGCGCAGCACCTTTAGGATGCCCGTACGGATGGCATTTATTGCAGGGGGGGTGTCTGTTTCTGTTTTGTTTTGTTTGTTGAAACTATTCAATTGCCACGCACAAACGAATTGACAGACGACTTACTCCAGGTATTCTTCCTTGTTCTCTTCCGTGACCTTGATGTCGGCACCATCCGGCTTGAGGTCGTGCTGCTCAATCTTGCCCAGAATTTCAAAGTCGGGCGCAGAAATACAACTCCAGGCCGCACTCTTCAATGTCGTTCTCCCTGAATCGATGGAATTGGAAAATGGAGAAAAAGCATGTCAAAAAGCAGTCACCGGTCAGTGCCACGTATAGACATTAAAGTATTTGGCGCGATTTTCCACGGTATCTAAACATAGAAAATAAAACATATACGTGTATTATGCAAAATTACACCAAACTCAATTGCCAGTTTGGTGAATTCTCTTACGTATAATGTTTGTCTTGTGTGTAAGGAAATAAGGGAAAGATTGAAACTTAAAGAAAGAAATGAAAGAAAATCAAGGGATAAAGTAGAATAGGTAAAAATAATTAAACTCAAACAAACCGCAACAGTGTAAGCATTGTCAGTCTCTTTCTGAGCCCCGATTGATGGTTTTCATTACAGCCGGAAATTGTTCAATCTAAACTTGTACGAGTTCTGATTTGAGTTACCCACATCCACAACTAAGGTGATCTCCGGGGTTTTGGTAGGACTTTTTTTTTCTTTTGCCCAGACTGCCCTGAAAACAGCCAAGGGGGTCTAATATACGCGCACAAAGTTTTGTGATCCACACATGGGACCTCCTTTTTATCGTCCATCTCTGATGGGACTAGGTGTCGATCCATCGTAGTGTTAAGAGCTATGGTAATCATGATCACGACGACACTGGTTCAAACCCCATGGCAGGCACAGGTGGGGGGGGTTTTTCACAACGTCGTCTGTACTCTGAGGGAAAGGTGCTTTACTCTTCTTTCCTCACTTGACTCAGGTATGAATAAGTACCCAGCTGTAAGTAGGAAAAGATCGTGTCAGAGTTTCAGTACGAAAAAACCTAACAGGCTTGTGTACTGCATGTTGCTCCCGCCGGGGGAGTTGAGAAGGCCTTTGAATGAAAATGGCCTGCTGGGAGGGGATAAAAGATGTACAGTCAGTGAGCCTGCATTTGTGCGGGGGTTACGGATTATAAACACATCTTTACAAACGGCCAGTGCCAGTGCTTTAACTGTGATTAAAAATAGGGGGCTCGCTCCTACTCACTTGACCCAAAGTAGAGATTGGTAGAACTCGGAATCCATAGACTCCAGGTCCTTGATGGTCAACTTCTTACTCAGCATGCGTTTGTAGAAAGGCATAGTGAAACCACTGTCTATAAATTTCCCGTGATAAAGCGCCTGAAAAAAAAAAAATTAATCAAATCGTTATAACGTCAAGCAGAACAAACGATATTACAACTAAGATTTTTAAACAACCAAAGTAAAAGTCCTTCCTTCAAGATGATTTACCAAACCCCATGTTTTTGATTTGTGATTCGATTTTTTTACCCACACCCACAACTAAGGTGATCTCAAGGGTTTTTCAGTAAGATTTTTTAAATGTTTGACCAGACTGCCCGGTCGACAGCCAAGGGATCTTTAACGTGCATAGGGTGTTATGATCAGCAAACGGGACTTCCTTTTTATTATCAGACTCCAAACAACAGGGTCATGTCGAAGTGGGTTTATAATAAAAAAAAAACTCTAGAAAACTTTTTCAACCATTTAGTTGATATGCTGACACCTTGCCCTCTTGACCACCACACTAACTAATTCTAACTCGCATGAAGACCCAAAAAATATTCCAGAAAACAGTGCTAATTGAACCCCCCCCCACCCCCAAGGCAAATAACAAACAATCTGCCGATCACTGGCAGTTTATCACGGAAGAGCAACAGTAATTTTTGCAAACTCTCAGTCTCTGCCAGTAACTCTAGGGTTTCTTTTTTAATGAATATTTTTAACCTTTTGACCTTTTAACCCTCATCCGAGTACTTCTCAAGGTAAATACAGATTTACAGACTCAAAAGCCAAAAACAAACACACAAATTCCTTTGTCCCTCACTCAAACAGGTTTAAACAAGCAAAACCCCCCGGGCTTTGACATCATAATTTACATGTAAAATAACAATGTAGTACCAAGTGAAGGTAAGGACACAAGATAACATGAAAGCCCCCATAGGAACAAAAGACAAGACAAATACAAGGAATAGACAGAAAAAATCCTCGTCACCATGGGGATCGAACCTGCAAACTCTGCGTTGGCACCCATCGCCTCGCCATGAAAAGAAAGCGCGCCCGATGTAGAGGTCGCGGAATTGCCACCGCAGTGGTCGCGGGTTCAATCCCTATGGTGTCCAGGATTTTCTTCTGCCTATTCCCTGTATTTGTTTTGTCTTTGTTCATATGGGGCTTTCATGTTATCTTGTGTCATTACCTTCACTTCCGATATGCCCCATGCCTCACTGTTTGTCTTTATCTAATGTAGTACCAAGTATGCTTTATCACTTTCGTCGTCGTCATCACCAACATCATCATAATCACAATCACCACCATCATCGTCATCAACATCAAACATCATCATTGCAAACTCATCCTCATAAAAACCATCATGATAACAGCTTTGACTGTCATTGTTGTTGTCACTGTCCCGTTTACGTCCATCCATGATAATTGTGTCATATTATTATTATGCTTACGTTAATGCATTTCTCTCATAATGTCTTCACAATTAAAAATGTTTCATAGTATTTGTAGTTTACACTTATTCTACCTTACATATACTCACTGTAGCAAAAACAAATGTCCCTTAGTGGATGATAAAACGCATTCAATTCAATTCAATTACGCAAGCGCCCAGCCATCCAAATCGCATATAAAGTAATGCACGCACTACGATCCGCCCATTCCTTACCATGGCGATGAACTTGCCGATGAACTTGAAGTACTGCAAGTGGTCGGGGTTGATGCTGGAGGCAGGGTTGATCTGCAAGCTGTAGTTGCTGTTGCTGGCGTACTCAAACAGACAGTACATGGGTTGAGCACCTCGTGGGATACGTGGAAAAACCATTCCCTGCAAGGGGGACAACAAAAAAGAAAAGATTATTTCATCGGCTTTTATAATAGTCCAGTTCGTACCAGAGCAGATGCGCCTTACGATTAATTAGTACAAATTATTCCTTTACATAATTTTTAATTCCAGTTAAATCAAATTCAGACTAACTATGGACACATGACTATTTGAACACCAATTTCGTTATCACAATGTTTTAAACTTGTTAGTTTGAAGCAAACAAAGCTTTGTTCTTTCTTCTTGTTTCAGTTGTGATCTTTTCCCATCAAATAAGGCAAACAGAGACAGACAGAAAGAATAGAAATGGAGAGACAAAAGAGAGAGAAAAAGAGAGGGAGAAGGAGAGGGAGGGAGGGAGGGAGGAGGGAGGGAGGGAGGGAGAGAGAGAGAGAGAGAGAGAGAAAGAGAGAGACAGAGAAAGAGAGAGAGAGAGAGAGAGAGAGAGAGAGAGAGAGAGAGAGAGAGAGAGAGAGAGAGAGAGAGAGAGAAAGACAAAGAGAGAGAGGAGCAACAGAGAGAGGAGGGGGAGAGAAAGAGAGAGAGAGAGAGAGAGAGAGAGAGAGAGAGAGAGAGAGAGAGAGAGAAGAGAGAGAGAGAGAGAGAGAGAGAGAGAGAGAGAGAGAGAGAGAGAGAGAGAGAGAGAGAGAGAGAGAGAGAGAGAGAGAGAGAGAGAGAGAGAGAGAGAGAGAGAGACAGACAGACAGACAGACAGAAGAAACAGAGAGAGAGAGGAACAGAGAGAGAGAGGAACAGAGAGAGAGGGAGAGAGGGAGAGAGAGAGAGAGAGAGAGAGAGAGAGAGAGAGAGAAGAGAGAGAGAGAAAGAGAGAGAGAGAGAGAGAGAGAGAGAGAGAGAGAGAGAGAGAGAGAGAGAGAGAGAGAGAGAGAGAAAGAGAGAGAACAGAGAGAGACAATAGACAAAGATAGAGAGTGAATAAAAATAATTTAAAAATAAATTAATTAATTAAAAAATAAATAAATAATAAAAAATTTTAAAGAAAAAAGACAGAGAGAGAGAGAGAGATGGAGAACAAGACATCATTGACCAAAAGGTTGATTTTCTGTTCTTTGCATATTCGAGTAGAACGATCATTGATCTACAAGTTCATGGCAGAAAAATGTCCATGTGACGTATCATTTTTTATTATAAAATATTTTGTAGGCGAAGGTAGGTACAAACAATCAAAATGTTGACGTAAATTACCCTAACCCTGACTGAGAAGGATGGCAGTAAAAACCTGTATTTTGGTGGTTAACGCCAAATGTGGCAACACCGAGGTGACCTGATTTCTACCGACACCGATCGCCCTTTTCGGCCCATCGCTGTGCAATGTAAGATGTGTTGCGTCAGTGTGTATGTAAACACACGCACAGGCATAGGATATAGAGAAAGAAAAAAAAAAACTCGTCATTTTGACATCTGTCGTCACAACAGTGCACATCTGAACCTAGATTTATAATCTTCTTTACATTAGACTTTACATGCCAGACTGTCGAATGAGATTTTTTTTACTTGCGTTTTCTCGAAAATGTAGTTTTTTCACACTAAAATTCTATCCCCTCCTCCATTTACCAAACAATTTGTATTATATTTGGCACACAAGTTTCTCTCGTCAATGTTAAAAGAATAACGTCTGGCTTTTTATATATGGTCAACTTTTTGAGAATTGTTTTTTTTGGTAATAAAAATGCCGTTTTTGTACATTCATGATATATAAAAATTGCTTTAAAAAAAATATCCAAAATATGAAAAGAAAAAAACCGACGTCACTCTTTAGATGTTGAATGGAAAAGACGATCTGCACAGGTTTTGAGTCCTTACATTCATAACCTAAGGGAGGAGATAGATTTTGAAAATTGTGTCAAAATCCAAGATGGCAGCCGTTTCTATGGCAACCAAGGACGCGTCAAACTTTTCAATGATATAGGACAACTGTATTTTGACAGTTACTCGTGTACATGCCAAAAAGCAAAATCCTGAACTCATAAGCAAAAGAATCCCTTAAACACCTACCTGGCTAAGCCACCATAGTCAAGGCCTTCTTCTCCTTTAAAGATAATATAAAGTCTCCGACGTAGATCAAAAAGGCTGGAGGCGCATAATCTGTAGAGATATAATTGTTAAACACACAAGTTAAATATAAACATAAATGGATCTCACCAATATCAATCATACAATTTCTTAAAAAAAGAAACGTAACAGTCAATAATAGTTAAAGGAAATCAAAGCATTCGATTTGAATTTTTAATTTTTAATTTGATTTACCCACTACCCACATCAAAGGTGATCTAGGGGTTTTGGTGGGATTTTTAATTTTGCCCAGACTGCCCTGTAAACAGCCAAAGGATCTTTAATGTACACAGAGAGGTGTCATCTGCTGCTAGTGTAACCTCCTTTATTTTGCCCGTCTCCGATGGGACTAGGTGTTGATCCACCTACCTGAACCAGGATGGGGGTAAATTTTAATCGAAAAACTTGAGGAAAATGTTCAATCTTTGGCGGGCTTAGCCCGCTACCTTTTGGTTGAGGGGCAAACACCTTGCCTCTGGACTATTGAGTCCTCGATTTGAAGAAAAAAAGAAAAAATTTAAATAGCGATGGTTCATTCAAGCACTCTGTAAATGCCATTCATTAATTCTGCATGGAGTGTTAAGTATTGTATTTATTTGTTTCCTTCTTTGATGCCAAAGCCTGTCCACCATGGCCGTGATCTCAGGATTCAGAACTGACTGATGATGTAATGCTAGTCCCACCTGGCTGGGTGGGACGTAAGATATTTTTAAAAAGTCAAAAAGCTCTAATACTAATAGTAAATAGTTGTATAAAGAATTAAACAATGTGTTTATTTTTAATGTTCTAAAGAAAACTCCCTCTGAGCAATAATAAAATGGAAATGGAAAACTCACCTTCTGAGCAATAAGAAGAAAAAAATTCGCCTTCTGAGCAATAAGAAGAAAAAAAATTCGCCTTCTGAGCAATAAGAAAAGAAAACTCACCTTCTAAACGATAAGAAATAGAAAAGTCACCTTCTGAGCAATAGCAAATAGAACACGCACTTTATGAGCAAAAGAAATAGAAAATTCACCTTCTGAGCAATAAGAAATAGAAAACTCCCTTCTGAGCAATAAGAAATAGAAAAGTCACCTTCTGAGCAATAGCAAATAAAAAAGTCACCTTCTGAGCAATAGCAAATAGAACACTCACTTTATGAGCAAAAGAAATAGAAAATTCACCTTCTGAGCAATAGCAAAAAAAGAGAACACTCACCTGATAAATAAGAAAAAAGAACTCACCAAATAGAGCATAAGAAATAGAAAACTTAGCTTCTGAGCAAAAGAAAGAGAAAACTAAGCTTTTGAGCAAAAGAAATAGAAAACAAACCTTCTGAGCAAAAATAAATAGAAAACTCACTTGAGCAAAAGAAAGAGAAAACTCACCTTGAGCAAAAGAAAGAGAAAACTCACCTGAACAAAAGAAAGAGAAAACTCACCTGAGCAAAAGAAAGAGAAAACACTCACATGAGCAAAAAGAAAGAGAAAACTCACCTGAGCAAAAGAAAGAGAACACTCACCTTCTGAGCAAAAGAAAGAGAACACTCACCTGAGCAAAAGAAAGAGAAAACTCACCTGAGCAAAGAAAGAGAAAACTCACATGAGCAAAAGAAAGAGAACACTCACCTGAGCAAAAGAAAGAAAACACTCACCCGAGCAAAAGAAAGGGATCACTCACCTTCTGAGCAAAAGAAAGAGAACACTCACCTGAGCAAAAGAAAGAGAACACTCACCTGAGCAAAAGAAAGAGAACACTCACCTGAGCAAAAGAAAGAGAACACTCACCTGAGCAAAAGAAAGAGAACACTCACCTTCTGAGTAAAAGAAAGAGAACACTGACCTGAGCAAAAGAATCCTCAAACAGGTTGTCTCTGGACACGGTGATCTTGACATGTCCCGACAAAGCGTTGGAGTGGCACAGGTAGCGGAACTGGCCCAGCTTCCATCTAAAACTGCGCTCGTATTGTATTGGCACACCAAATGCACCTTTGGGACTGTGGCAACAAGAGAAAAAATGAAGAATTGATAAAGCTATATCACGACATGCAAGATCAGAGACGATGAAATCAAATATTACCATTCACCAAAAACATACAACATCTAGATATTTTCCTTTAAGTTCTTTATCCTTTACATTAACGAGGAATGAAACAAATGAAAGAAATCATTCTCAGGGTGAAGATGTATTAAATATAACATGCGACAACAATTTAAAGATTTTCCCTTTAAAGAAGAGTTGATGGCTTTACAATGTTCCCTGTCTTTAGTCATGTTCGCTAATAAATTCACCGCTTTCACCACTACATTCAAACAGGCCAAAGGGAAAACAAGCCAATATCATAGCTGTCAACCTCCCCCAATTCGAAAAACAGACTCGGACCGTGCAACTAATTTCAACTTGCACGACGGCCTGTTTAACTCCAGAAAACATAGGATAGTCTAACTTGAATTAACTCCCTTTAAGGTAAATAAAGAAAAAAAATGCATTGCCTTCCAAACACAATGTGATGGTGATTTCGTGAACCTGAATGGCATCTCTGGACTTTCACCCCCAATTTCTCTTGCGTCTCTACCATCAACTTAAGTTTTTTTTTTTTTAATACAGCTAACCCTCAAATATGTACTTTTCAAGGTAAATAAATACAGACTCATAGACTCAAAACTCAAAAAAAAAAAAGGGTGCTAAATGCGTTCACTTTTACCTACTGGTTGAAGGCTATGCAGTATTGAAAATAATTGTCCTTATGTCCATTTTCGTAAAAAACGAGACACAGATATAATTCTAAGGGGTAAAAGGAAATCTCATGTTTCCTGAAAAGTGTGAAAATGACATGATGAAAACACATCACGTTTACAGCCGTTTGAAACCTGGAATTCCCAAAGCCAACAGTGCCAAAATCCATGGGTTTTGGCCCTTTTTCTCTAAATGACAGTAATTGTGACTTAGGACATACCATTGAAATGACCTTTTCACTCATTCGTCACTCCCCCAGACTTCCAAGCGCACTTCGACTTAAGACTACTAACCCTTTCTGTGGCCCCCACGTGGATCCTGGAATGTTGTGGTCCGGGTGTTGTGATCCACAAAGTAGCGCACACCTTCTGACGTATATCTCATCTCCCATCCTTCCGGCAGTGGGGTCTTGGGTAATCCTATTGGTTGAGTGAGTGAGTGAGTGAGTCATAAAAACAAATCGATGGAAGTAGAAATAATCAACATGCAAGCCAAGTGCTAACAACCACAGACACCCCCCCCCCCCCTAAAGGTGAAAAAAAAACCCACAACAATAATTTGCAAAAAGATGGCTATGAATACTCTGTCATGGAGTATGAAAATGTTCTGTCAAGTCCCTTTATCTTCAAAACGCTTTTACAATCTCCATAGTTGATTTTTGATTTATAAACGTTATAAAAGTCAACAAATCAACTTATAAAACACCGTTTGCTTCTGCAGTGAGCGTTTCAAAATGCAATCTTCTTAGGAGTCCATTCAAGGTCATCATCCTGGCTTCGATATCGCAGAAAGTGAAACGGGTGGGAATAATCAACTCCTGGACAGGACGCTAGCCTGTCACAGGCGTTGACTCCCAAGCTGGTGCTTGTGCCCATTTGCTGCTTAAATTGAACCTGGGACCCCATGATCCCGGCAGCCTAACTACCAGTCCACCACCTTCACATGTAAAGCAGTAGGGATATAAATAAGTTGTAAGAAAAAGAGAAGGTTAAAAAGAAGAAAGAGTCAAATGAGTGCATACCCCTGTGTCCTTGGGTCCTCCCCATTGGGTGGTTCTGTTCTTGTGATTCACAAAGTAGACTCGGTTGTTGGACCCATTCTCTTTTCTGGAGGGAGGGAGAAGAGAGGCACAATGTCAATTTTTTTTTTTTTTAAACATTGTTTTAAGCATTTGGCTGGCTTGTTGACAAAGCTCATCAGATCTGCACACACTTCTCTAAGCTTGACGCTCTTTGATCAGAACTAAACATTTCCAATCCTCAGATCTACAAACTCTCTTTTCTCAGGTCTAAACACTTTTACCCGCACCGCACACTCTCTTTTTCTCAAACCCACACACTCTCTTTTCTCAAACCCACACACTCTTTTCTTTTCTCAAACCCACACACTCTCTTTTCTCAAACCCACACACTCTCTTTTCTCAAACCTACACACTCTCTTTTCTCAAACCTACACACTCTCTTTTCTCAAACCCACACACTCTCTTTTCTCAAACCCACACACTCTTTTCTCAAACCTACACACTCTCTTTTCTCAAACCCACACACTCTCTTTTCTCAAACCCACACACTCTCTTTTCTCAAACCCACACACTCTCTTTTCTCAAACCCACACACTCTCTTTTCTCAAACCCACACACTCTCTTTTCTCAAACCCACACACTCTTTTTCTCAAACCTACACACTTTCTCAAACCTACACACTCTCTTTTCTCAAACCCACACACTCTCTTTTCTCAAACCCACACACTCTATTTTCTCAAACCTACACACTCTCTTTTTCAACCCACACACTTTTTCACAAACCCACACACTCTCTTTTCTCAAACCCACAACCTCTCTTTTCACAAACCCCACACTCTATTTTCTCAAACCCACACACTCTATTTTTCTCAAACCCACACACTCTCTTTTCTCAAACCCACACACTCTATTTTCTCAAACCCGCACACTCTATTTTTCTCAAACCCACACACTCTATTTTCTCAAACCCACACACAAACCCACACACTCTATTTTCTCAAACCCACACACTCTATTTTCTCAAACCCACACACTCTATTTTCTCAAACCCACACACTCTATTTTCTCAAACCCTATTTTCTCAAACCCACTCACTCTATTTTCTCAAATCCACACACTCTATTTTCTCTAACCAACACACTCTATTTTCTCAAACCAACACACACACTGTCTTTTATCAAATCCACACTCTATTTTCTCTAACCAACACACTCTATTTTCTCAAACCCACACTATTTTCACAAACCCACACACTCTATTTTCTCGAACCCACACACTCTATTTTCTCAAATCCACACACTCTATTTTTCTCTAACCAACACACACACTGTCTTTTATCAAACCCACACACACACTGTCTTTCCTCAAAAACCCACACACTCTCTTTTCTCAAACCCACACACTCTCTTTTCTCAAACCCCACACACTCCATTTTCTCAAATCAAACCACACACTCTATTTTCTCTAACCAACACACACACACACTCTTTTATCAAACCCACACACACACTCTCTTTACTCAAACACCACACTGCTCCTTTCCTCAAACACACTTCTTTTCTCAAACCCACACACACTATTTTCTCAAACCCACACTCTATGTTCTCAAACCCACACACGCTATTTTCTCAAACCTACACACTCTATTTTCTCAAAACTCCACACTCCTATTTTCTCAAACCTACACACTCTATTTTCAAACCCACACAAACACAGTCTTTTCTCAAACCCACACACACACTGTCTTTCCTCAAACCCACACTCTCTTTTCTCAAACCCACACACACACTGTCTTTTCTCAAACCCACACTCTCTTTTCTCAAACCCACACACACACTGTCTTTCCTCAAACCCACACTCTCTTTTCTCAAACCCACACTCTCTCTTTTCTCAAACCCACCACACACACTGTCTTTTCTCAAAACCACACACTCTTTTCTCAAACCTACACACACTCTCTTTTCTCAAACCTACACACACACTGTCTTTCCTCAAACCCACACTCTCTCTTTTCTCAAACCTACACACACACACTGTCTTTTCTCAAACCTACACACACACTGTCTTTTCTCAAACCCACACACTAGTCTTTTCCTCAAACCCACACACACACTCTCTTTTCTCAAACCCACACACACACACTCTCTCTTTCTCAAACCCACACACACACACTGTCTTTCCTCAAACATACACACACACACTGTCTTTTCTCAAAACACCACACTCTCTTTTCTCAAACCCACACACACACTGTCTTTTCCTCAAACCCACACACACACTCTCTTTTCTCAAACCCACACACACACACTCTCTCTTTTCTCAAACCCACACACACACACTCTCTTTTCTCAAACCCACACACACACTGTCTTTCCTCAAACATACACACACACACTCTCTTTTCTCAAACACACACACACACACTCTCAGACCCGCCCACTCTCCACTCTCAAACCTGAGAAAACAACTATATCAACTACGTAGCCAGAGTGGTATACTGTTCCACAACAAAGACTGACAAGACACAAAAACAGTGATTTCTCCCCTCTGCAATTAAATTCCTGTTTAAAAACATCCCAAGTCCCCCCCCCCCAACACATACAAAACGCATGCTATTTATACACTGGTCATCTTTACATGACAATCCTAATTCTCTTTGATAACGTTTTAGGGCCTACATCCTTTTCTATATTTTTTTAATGCTTTCTAACTTTATCACTGGTACAGGGACTCGGCAGTCCAGAGGCAAAGATGTCGGCATCTCAACCGAAAAGTAGTGGGTTCGATCCCCACCAATGGTTGAAAATTTCTTCTAGAGTTTTTTCAAGCAAAATCTACCCCCTCCCCCAAGGTCCAGTCAGGTGGATCGACACCTAGTCCTATCAGAGATGGATGATAAAAAGGAGAATCCCCAGTGCAGATCACAACACTATGTGTATGTTAAAGATCCCGTGGCTGTTTACAGGGTAGTCCAGGCAAAATTAAAGATCCTACTATAAACCCCGAGATCACCTTTCGTTGGATGGGTAAATTAAATCAAATCATCACTGGTCGAAATACTTGAAATGACCTAACATGACAATGTGCGACGGTGTGCGTGCGAGGGTGTCGGTATCTTGGTTTCCAATCTTAAGACGCTGCCTTTTACACATTGTACAGTTTCTCTTGACCCCTTGTATTTTACATACACTTATATATTATATCATGTATTATATTACAGTGTTAGATTCAATACTTTAAGCCAGTACACAAGACAAATTTCCACAAAGGATCAAACAAAATGGAATTCAATAGAACACAATACAAGAGAGTTCATTAAGCAGCTCGTTGTGCTCACCCCATCCTTCGGGCAGAGGCCCCAGGGGTCGCGTTGTCCTGGGCGGGGGCAGTTTGCTGGGGAACAAGAACCTCTGGCCGAACTGCTCAAGGTGCGTCCTCCCCTCCATTCTTGCCAGCTGGAAAAGTCATGGAGGGACTGTGTGGGCCGTTGCTATCATTCGTCCCGGGTGTTGTGATCCACGGAGTAAATCCGCCGCATGTCCGTCCGCATCTCCCAACTGAGAGGAGATAAAAAATAATTTCATTAACGCATTTTAGCAAATTCAACACATCGTCATGTAGTGAAAAATTGATCTCTAAGAATCTCTCAGACATACATTGATTCACCGCCTGTATCATTTAAATATCTGATTGTCTAACTCACTAGGAGATCTGGAGAGATCAAAGCAAATTATGTTCTAGTGCATCTCATTAGTTTTATTATCACAAAAAAGTCATACCCTCTGCGGTGTATGGCTTTTTCAAAATCAAAATTTACAACCTTCAAGAATATATCTGTGTTTAATTATTTTTGGAAACAACGAGAACTTAATACAGTCTCTTGCTGTTCATAGTAAAGATCGTTCTTTTCTAATTATCATCATTGTCAACCTCCCAACGAAGCTTACTCTTACTACTACATGTCAAACGGCCATCAAAGTCAATCATACATACATACATAAATCAAATACTCAGCCGTCATAAAATATTAGGGAGATTCTAGGAGGCTTTCCCAGGTTGGGTTTTTTTCTAATCTTGGGAGCCGATGCCATATTTTTATTTTAAATCTTGCAAATTATCAAGCTCAGGACCCATCACAGTACACTTGGATACTTAAACAACATTGCTGTGTCTTAAAGCTTTTTTTATTATTATTTTTTACTTTATATATAATATACATGAATGTTCAAGTGTAGCAGTAAGTGAGAATTAACAATAGTGCCTTGACAGCCAAGAGAATATCGGCTGAGTTGCTGATGAGTCAAAACTTTTCGGAGTTTCAAGAGGGAAGTTTAACAAAAAGCAAGGGATTCTAGCCAGTCTGAGGTCGATTTTTTCTTTCTACAAGATTCTAGGAGATCTGGGAGATCAATTTTGTCTACAGGATTCTAGGAGATCAATTTTGTCTCTGAGATTCTAGAAAATCTAAGGAGATCAATTTTTTGTACAACTAGATTCTAAGGCGCCACGAGCCGACACGTAAATTAAAAGGTATGACATACACTTTTAAAACATAAAATAAAATTAAAAATTACCAGGAGGTTCTGCCTCTATCATTTTACACCTACTTATCTAACTCACTTTGGAAATGATGCATGTCGGAAGGAAACAATTATTTGTAAATTTATGACTAAAAAACAACCACATACAATCAAAAATACAAAGATAGAGATAACTTTATCACTGATAGACAGACAGTTCATAAGGCTGAGCTTACCCTCTAGGTAAAGTCTGTGGTCTCTCCCAGGTGGTGGTGCGGGTGTTATGATCTACATAGTACGGTCTACCTTGCTGGTCAGTTCGCATTTCCATCTGTGAATGGACAAAACAGAGAAAAGATGTTCATGAGTGGCTTGAGGTAAAAAAAATTAAAAACACAAAAAACAACAATTCATCCATGATACTCATTTGATTTGATTTTACCACCATCCACAACTAAGGTGATCTCTAGGTTGTTTTTTTAGATTAGGATTTAAAAATTTTGCTACCCAAACTGCCCCTGTAAACAGCCAAGGGATCTTTAATGTGACAGAGTGTTGTGATCTGCAAACAGGACTTCCTTTTTATCGTCCATCTCCAACGAGACTAAGTGTCGATCCACCTACATGGAGCCGCCAAAAATCTTGAATCCCTGGAGGTAAAGGTTCGTATCATAAAAAATGACACTAAAATGTGATAAAAAAATTTAAAAGACAAAAGATGGATTTATAGGCCATATCTATCCCCCGCACAAATGCAGGCTAACCGACTGTACATCATTTATCCCCAACAGGCCATTTCATTCAAAGCCCTTCTCAATTCCTGGTGAGCATACAGTACACCAGCCTGTTAAGCACTTTGTAATAACACCCTGACAAGATCTTTCTCTACCTAAAGCTGTGTACCCTTCACCTGAGTGAGGAAAGCAGAGTGAAGTACCTTTCCTAAGAGTAATAACAACGTCGTGAAAAACCACCTGTGCCAGCCATGGGTTTTGAACCAGAGTCGATGGATTACAAACTCACACAACACTGCGGTTTCACTACAATGCCTCAAATTTAATATCACAAGATACATGACATACCCAATGTCAGGGCAGCGTAGCCTGAGGTGGACCATTTCAGGTATCTAAACCCATACACCGGAAGGTAGAAAGGAACTGATAAAGAAAGAAAGAAAGAAAGAAACATACCCTGGGAGTAAGGGTTCATTGACAGATGCCGCTGAGGCAGTTGCTTGAAGCGCCAGGTGGCGTGGTGATAGAAGGGGGGCCGTCGAGGAGGAGCGCCGGGTGGGGGGCCACAGGTGTGGACGTGTTGTCAGAGGACGGTCCTGTGCTCTGACCTGTGGGACAAAAGTATAATAAATTTAATAACTATACGTACAATACAACACCCAGGTTAGGGCTGGTTAGGTGTGTGGCTTTAAATGCCATGTTGAATTTAGAATAACAAATCACTGAAACATAAAAAATACAAGCATGCCCTGTTGAATTTAGAATAGCTTATCACTGAAACATAAAATACAAGCATGCCCTGTTGAATTTAGAATAGCTTATCACTGAAACATAAAAGACAAGCATGCCCTGTTGAATTTAGAATAGCCTATCACTGAAAACATAAAATACAATCATGCCCTGTTGACTTTTAGAAAAGCATATCACTGAAAAATAAAAACATCATGCCCTGTTGAATTTAGAATAGCCTATCACTGAAAACATAAAATACATCATGCCCTGTTGAATTTAGAATAGCCTATCACTGCATAAAAAAACATTCTCTGTTGAATTTAAATAGCCTAATCACTGAAACATAAAATACAGCATGCCCTGTTGAATTTAGAATAGCCTATCACTGAAAACATAAAATACATCATGCCCTGTTGAATTTAGAATAGCCTATCACTGAAAACATAAAATACAAGCATACCCTGTTGAATTTAGAATAGCCTATCACTGCATAAAAAAGCATAGTTTAGAATAAAATACAGCATGCCCTGTTGAATTTAGAATAGCGTATCACTGAAAACATAAAATACAGCATGCCCCTGTTGAATTTAAGAATAGCGTATCACTGAAACATAAAAATACAGCATGCCCTGTTGAATTTAGAATAGCCTATCACTGAAACATAAAATACAAGCATGCCCTGTTGAATTTAGAATAAGTATCACTGAAAACATAAAATACATCATGCCCTGTTCAATTTAGAATAGCCTATCACTGAAAACATAAAATAGCGAATCAATTTGAAAACATAAATCATAAAATACAATCATGCCCTGTTGAATTAGAATAGCCTATCACTGAAAACATAAAATACAAACATACCCTGTTGAATTTAGAATAGCCTATTACTGAAAACATAAATACATCATGCCCTGTTGAATTTAGAATAGCCTATCACTTGAAAACATAAAATACAAGCATACCCTGTTGAATTTAGAATAGCCTATCACTGAAAACATAAAAATACAAGCATACCCTGTTGAATTTAGAATAGCCTATTACTGAATAGAAACTGTTTCAGGCATGCCCTGTTGAATTTAAATAGCCTAATCACTGAAAACATAAAATACAAACATGCCCTGTTGAATTTAGAATAGCCTATCACTGAAAACATAAAATACAAACATGCCCTGTTGAATTTAGAATAGCCTATCACTGAAAACATAAAATACAAGCATACCCTGTTGAATTTAGAATAGCGTATCACTGAAAACATAAAATAGCGAATCACTGAAAACATAAAATAGCGTATCACTGAAAACATAAAAATAGCGAATCACTGAAAACATAAAATAGCGTATTTACACTGAAAACATAAAATACAAGAATTACTGTGCCCTTCTGTGTGAAATAGCGTATTCCAAAAACATAAAATATGATCACTGAAAACATAAAATGACGTTCCTGAAAACATAAAATACAAGCATTAGTTGTGCCTATGTGAATGCTGTCCAGTTCAAGATGGATAAAATATGCCAATATTTCATAAAATTCCAACATTTTTTCAAGACTTGAAGGGGAAAATTCCAAGACTTTCCAAGTCTTAATTTCTTCCAAACAAATGCCAAGATTTTTTCCAGTCCAAGACGGAGTGGGAACCCTGCATAGAAACCGGATAGGCTGCGTGTCACCGGGCCAGATCTTGGCACGCAGAAGGAACTTTATTTCACAGGCCACCCCCTGAAGGTGGTGTCGCCGCGGGGCCAGATCTTGGTGATTGAGCGGGCGGTGGCGGCACCAGGCACGTGGAGCCGTGGGAGTTGGAGGCCGCGGGGCTGGGTCGCAGAGGCCGTTTTGTACATTGCCCCCGTTGCAATAGTCACGTGGAGGTGGTGCGGACCGTTGGAGGCCTCGTTGTTAGAACGGACTGCAGATAATGGTTGGGACCGATGTTCTAGTGATTTGTATAGCAAGATCAATTGTCAACTTTCAGTTGAATAGAATATTTTATCCATTAAAGCAGATTCTTATAGCATTTTACAACCACTACCATTGAACTCAGATATTTTAAATTTAAAGTAGACAATTCTAACAACCACTACCATTCAAACATGTCTAAATCAAAGCGATTGTAAGCTACTGTAGACACAACTTATAAATCAAACAACTGGAACAACTTATCAAAATTTGTAATGTATACACGTCTGATAAACAAATGAGTGGGATGAATTATGTTGTCCTATCAACACAACATGGACATTTTTTTAATCATCATCAGATTCACGATTCGTCCTTTGTCCTGTCACACACACACACACACAAATTGTAACAAAACTCAATCTACAGGTCGTCACAAATTTCACTTGAAGCTTAAAGTCCTCACTTCCTCACTTCCAAATACTCTTCTCAGCTGAAATTTGTTTAATTGGAATTACCCCGCATCCCACCATTTGCAGTTATCTCAGGGTGAATTAAGAGGAAACAGCAAGATGAAAGGATAAGTAAAAAGGAAAGAAAGAACTAGGGACCTACCAGCAGCGCCCGCTCTCAGTTAAGAACTCTCCTTCAAAATGGGTTTATGCGTATTTAAGACTGTATAATTCTTTCTTTCTTTATCAGTTCCCATTCTACCTTTCAGTGTATGGGTTTAAGACTATAATTCTTTCTTTATTTATCAATTCCCATTCTACCTTTCGGTGTATGGGTTTAAGACTATAAAGAACTCCCATTCTACCTTCGTGTATGGGTTTAAGAGAGCGGAAGAATTTAACGACAACAGGTACATACTTCTGCTTCTTCTTCGGATACTGTCTCATGTTGACAAGACATCCTGAAGAGTGAAAGAGATGTCGCCCGATTTGTTCTTTCCGTCGCTTTCAGGTCAAAGGTCGTGTGGAAATTTTCCTGACTGAGAGAGAAGCAAAGAAGTTAAAGAATTATAACCAAAACCTGTGAAATCAGTTTTCTTTCTTCATATAGCAAACATTGTGGAAATATATATGATGGCTGGGAGAAGTTCAATAGTTATCTTTCAAAATCATATACTACGTATAAAATTACGCTGTTGTGTAATAGTCAACTCTCTAGCTAACATATGATAAACTCTACTCCCTCAAACAAAACTGATACCCCCGGGAACACCACACCTATATAGATTGGCTTCTTTCATTGACATTTATCCCTTCCACCATAGGCGGTGATCTCAGGGGTGGTTTAAGAAGAAACAATAAAATGAAAGATTTATCAAGCAAAGAGTGACAGGAAAGAAGTGATAACAACAACAACAGCAGCTGATACTACTAACTTTATAAGAAAACTCAATAGCTCCTCCTGAAAACAATTAATTATTATTAAATGTGGTTGGTAGATAATAAAACCTATTTGCTACCTTCTGTTTACCCTGTCCACCATAAGCGGTGATAACAAGGTTGAATTAACATTTGTTTGTTTCTTTCTTTTAAATTTGCACGTCCACCATTGGGTGAATCAAGAGGAAACAGCAAGATGAAAGGTATATGTGAAAAAAGCAGCGCCCACCAACCATCAGCGCGTGTTAAGAGGAAAACAGCAAGATGAAGAAAAAATATGAAAGAGGGAAACTGAAAGAGGACGCCCTAGTTTTTTTTTCTCATCGTAATTTACCTCGCCCACCATATATGCGTTTTCAGGGTGAATCATGACGAAACACATACAGTAAAACATATGTGAAATGAAGAGGTAAAGGAAAGAAATAAGACCCGCCAGTAACGCTCGCACGCCTGTCCACACGAGGACCCAGCAGCAGCTGCCAAACTCTATTTGCCCGTCATGGAATAAATTGTCACAAGTGAGGGGACTCAGTAATCCAGAGGCAAGGTGTCGGCCTCACAGCCAAAGGTCATAAGTTTAAGCCCTGACGGTTGAAAATTTTTCTAGAGACTATTTTTATAGTAAAATCCTTGTACTCCACCCCCGTCCACCATAGATGGTCGATAAAAAGGAGGTCCTGTGTGCAGAAGGCAACACTGTGCACATTACAGATCCATTTGACCTTTTCAAGGCAATCTGGGTATAATTTAAAATCCCACCAAACATCCCCCCCCCATCACCTTAGTTGTGAACGTGGATAAAATCAAAATCAAATCAGTCACAAGTGACATCAAGTTGTATCTCCCCGCATGCCAGAATTTCCCACAACATTTTTTTAAAATGCAACAACAATCGATATAAAAAAAAAATCTTAGTACGCCAACAAGAGGAACCAGTGGCAAAGACAAGCCAACATACATTTCCCACTTTCTTTTTCCAATAGGGGATGCAGATCTACCGTGGCCTGACCCAAGATTGTGTCTGTGCTAATGCTGTTAGAGCTGAGAACCTTAAAGTCCAGCTGAGTAAGGAGTTACCAGTTTGAAAAAAAAAACACAATCAAATAAACATTTCAAATAAAAGCAAACGTTTACTCCAGTGACGTCACACCTGCAAAGCGTTACAATGTACAGATGCCCATGTACATGGCAAATTGATTTTTGTAAACTTTTGAGAAGATGAGAACAATAAATGGACGATGAAAGTTCTAAAACCATGCAAGTGCAATTTTGGATGTTTTGAGTAGATCAAAGAAAATGATACTGAGCTTTTAAAATTTATTTCCAAATACATCCACACGGTCTGCAAGAAGTGTCCAAAACTAGACGGGGCGGGATACACGAATTGCTCATAGGGTCAGTACATGGGTTTCTATTGGTTCTCGTGCCACGGAATCTAACTAGACGACGAGTTGGGGCTTCCAAAACACGGCAGGGTGTTATTAATTTTACACTTATACGTTTTACGCTTCCACTATCAGGTGATAAAAGGAATAAAATTGCAGTAGTGAAGAGAAAGGAATATAAAACAATACTGGAAAGTCTAACAGAAAATTAATGATAAGGATGATATGTTGTACCATTAGCTTACTTCCGTTCAATGTTATTTCCTAGGTATTGTTTCTATGTCTATGTCTTTCATTGTCGCTGACTTGGGTGGGCCACGCGAAAATCTCTGCTCTGTCCCCACTTTCTTTCTATTAGGCCTTCCATTACTGTCTATATTCCTCTTAGATTTACGCACCATGTAAAGGCTTTAGACTCGATCAAACGTTCTGATAATTGACCATCAAAAGCATATATATATATACAATTCTAAAAAGTACTAGAATGACACCATATATAGCTATATTTAAGTAAAAGATTATAAACCTTAAAAATGTAACATGAAGGCATAGTAGCAAAACCGTCGAGTTGTGAGTTTGTAATCATGACGCCCTGGTTCAGGCCACCATGACTGTCCCAGGTGGATTTGTTTGATTTTTTTTCACAACGTTGTACTTTTAGGGAAAGGTACTTCAACTCATGAAGGAATGAGTATCCAGCTATAAGTAAGAAAGATCTTTTCAAAGTGTTAGTACGAAGCGCCTAACAGGCTGTTGTACCGTATGCTCCCAGGAGTTGAGGAGGACTTTGAATGAAATGGCCTGCTGGGGGATAAATGATAGACAGATGAGCCTCATCTTTATACGATTATATGCCTTTAAAAATATAACACGAATTTGGCAACAACAAAAACAATGTTACTTAAAAGCTTGTAAAATTATTTCTTTTATCTGTAAATAGCAAGGCTCCCAAATTGCAAGCCCTTACACTGTGAAATGGTCATCCCATTTCGGGTGAGTCTTGCGACAAACATCGCTTTTTTCTGGGAGGCTGTCCGTCAGCACTAAGCTCCAGGTAAGGATCAGGCTTGGCCGAGAAAATGCCACCGCGGCGATAAGCTTTGCTGATTGCACTGTGGACAAAAAACAAAATTTCAAACTACGGTGATCTCTGGGTTTTTTTTTATTATTGTTAGCTATCTTGGGTTTTTTTCTAATTGCAGTTAGGTTTGAGGTTTGTATTTGGTGTGGGGAGATGGAAAGGAGTAGTTTTTTTTATGTGACTTACTTTAATCCAAATCCACAACTAAGGTGATCTCAGGATTCTTGGTAGGAATTTTCAATTACGTCCTGACTAACATGTTAACAGCTAAGGGATCTTCAACATGCACAGAGTGTTGTGATCTACATACAGGACCTCCTTTTTATCTTCTGTCTCCGATGGGATTAGGAGTTGATCCCCTTACCTAGATCAGGGTGTTACTAAAAAAAAATTTTAATTTATTTTCAACCTGTCCAGCGCAAAACCCTGTATTTCTGGTTCAGAGGCTGACACCTTACCTCTGGACCACCCAGTCCCACCGGAAAGGGGCAGAAAGGAGTAAAAATTTTATAATCTAATTGTTTACCTGTAATGTCAAGCTGAGACAGCTGAGGTGTAGTGGAAGCTCCAGCTGCTTCACCCATAGTACTTTGACTGCTAGTAACACATCACTGAGGATATAATAATAAATAATAGTGTTAAGATTTAAAGAGTGTATCTAGTGTAGAGTTGTCTACCCCACTGAAAAAAATGGGAGATTGCTTGCAAAATAAGAGGAAGATATAGAAAGAAAAAACACAATTTGAAAATGTTAACAAAATCAATGTGGGAAAGAGAAACCAAAAAGAAAAGCTGAAAAAGTGTAAAATCTCGAAAAAAGTATACAGTTATATAAATACAAACCCACTTTTTTAGCAGTAGGCCGGCAGCACTGTATAGTACCTGGATATACACGGAAATGCTCTAAGTGCTTTACAATTTCAATAATCCAAAATTGAAATTGCTTTACAACAAGTTTTACAAATATAATGTCTCTCTCTCGA
>JAXRKP010001206.1:137500-154113 GCA_037039925.1 Doris montereyensis
CATCAGATCTAGATCTAGATCTCTGCTTCTGTGAATGTCTCTGTCAGTGTCTCTGTCTGTCTGTTAATCTCTCTTTTCTCTCTCTCTCTCTCTCTCTCTCTCTCTCTCTCTCTCTTCCCCGCGCTCTCTGTGTTTCTTCCTCTGTCGGTTGGTCGGTCTTTCTCCCTCCCTCTTAGCCCTCACCCTTTCTCCTCCCTCCCTCTTAGCCCTCGCCTCCTCCTCCTGGCGCCGCCCCCCTCCGGCCTCTTTAAAGTCATGCATGCATCCAATGTTTCTGTGTATATATATTTAAGTAACTTACTTTCATGCTTGACAGTGACATGATATAATGGTAACAAGTTACAAGAACATTAGTAGCAGCGGTAAATTAGATCAAGTCAATTAATTTGTCAAATGGCCCCCATTTTTACATTCAAGTTTTCAAGCTCAAGGAGGGTGAACTTCAAGAAATTAGTTGTTGATCTTTCTCACGATTTTATCCTGTTCCTGTAGTGAATAAATTGGTACAACGAGCCGTGGTTTTGGGAGGTAAAAAAATCCATTGGGATATCAAATCGAGATTGGAATCAAAATACAAACTTAGTTTTGTGGAATCTCTACACACACACACACATGTGGACAGAAGCGTAGTATTTTACTTCTCTTAGAATTGACAGTCTGAGAAACTGCTTAGATTCTTGTTTGATACAGGATGATATTGCAGACACCGATAAAGTATATCTCACACCTGAAATTGGCTGTCTATCACTTTCTATTTTGATTTCTCACGTACTGTAAGTAGATCTAATCTAGCCAATTGTATCCTTATCATAGTACTTCCTCTGAGTGGCATTTACCCAATGTAAATCAGTGCAAACTAGGTCAAGACCAGGGCGCATCACTCTAGTTTCCAATGATTCTGAAAAGTAGTATTTCCACAAAAAAACACTCAAGGAGAGCAATAGCCCCCCGCCCCCCCCCATATCCTTGTATTGTGTATTGCGTCCTTGCGCATGCTTTGCATACCCAAGTTTAGACCTAGATTTGCATCCCACCCCTGCAAATGGGATCTATAGGCCCCCTGCTTATTTGTTTCCCTTATAAATATAGTGTCCGATAACTTTGTTTCTTTTTAGTAGTTGTCTAAATTAAAAAAAATGAAAGTGACAGTATTAACCAAAAAAGTACTGTATCCCGCTTTCCCTTCTTGTTTAGGAAGTGAGTCATTGAGAGATCATATCGTGCGACTGCGATTGGTTTTCGCGGCTACCGCTTGATGTTAGGAAATGTAAGATCACTTCCTACACGAATAATGAAAATGTAAACAAACGCAACCATGCATCAATTGGTCTAAGACGTACCGCATGCTGAGATAGAGAGGGACCACACCGATTTTTTTTCGAGAGAGAGACATTATATTTGTAAAACTTGTTGTAAAGCAATTTCAATTTTGGATTATTGAAATTGTAAAGCACTTAGAGCATTTCCGTGTATATCCAGGTACTATACAGTGCTGCCGGCCTACTGCTAAAAAGTGGGTTTGTATTTATATAACTGTATACTTTTTCGAGATTTTACACTTTTCAGCTTTTCTTTTTGGTTTCTCTTTCCCACATTGATTTTGTTAACATTTTCAAATTGTGTTTTTTTCTTTCTATATCTTCCTCTTATTTTGCAAGCAATCTCCCATTTTTTTCAGTGGGGTAGACAACTCTACACTAGATACACTCTTTAAATCTTAACACTATTATTTATTATTATATCCTCAGTGATGTGTTACTAGCAGTCAAAGTACTATGGGTGAAGCAGCTGGAGCTTCCACTACACCTCAGCTGTCTCAGCTTGACATTACAGGTAAACAATTAGATTATAAAATTTTACTCCTTTCTGCCCCTTTCCGTGGGACTGGGTGGTCCAGAGGTAAGGTGTCAGCCTCTGAACCAGAAATACAGGGTTTTGCGCTGGACAGGTTGAAAATAAATTAAAATTTTTTTTTTTAGTAACACCCTGATCTAGGTAAGGGGATCAACTCCTAATCCCATCGGAGACAGAAGATAAAAAGGAGGTCCTGTATGTAGATCACAACACTCTGTGCATGTTGAAGATCCCTTAGCTGTTAACATGTTAGTCAGGACATAATTGAAAATTCCTACCAAGAATCCTGAGATCACCTTAGTTGTGGATTTGGATAAAAAGTAAGTCACATAAAAAAACTACTCCTTTCCATCTCCCCACACCAAATAAAACCTCAAACCTAACTGCAATTAGAAAAAAACCCAAGATAGATAACAATAATAAAAAAAACCCCAGAGATCACCGTAGTTTGAAATTTTGTTTTTTGTCCACAGTGCAATCAGCAAAGCTTATCGCCAGCGGTGGCATTTTCTCGGCCAAGCCTGATCCTTACCTGGAGCTTAGTGTTGACGGACAGCCTCCCAGAAAAAGCGATGTTTGTCGCAAGACTCTCACCCCAAATGGGATGACCATTTCACAGTGTAAGGGCTTGCAATTTGGGAGCCTTGCTATTTACAGATAGAAGAAATAATTTTACAAGCTTTTAAGTAACATTGTTTTTGTTGTTGCCAAATTCGTGTTGTATGTTTTAAGGCATATAATCGTATAAAGATGAGGGCTCATCTGTCTATCATTTATCCCCCAGCAGGCCATTTCATTCAAAGTCCTCCTCAACTCCCTGGGAGCATACGGTACAACAGCCTGTTAGGCGTTTCACTAACACTTTGAAAAGATCTTTCTACTTATAGCTGGATGCTCATTCCTTTATGAGTTGAAGTACCTTCCTAAAAGTACAACGTTGTGAAAAAAAAACAAAACAAACCCACCTGGGACAGTCATGGTGGCCTGAACCAGGGGCGTCATGATTACAAACTCACAACTCGGACGGTTTTGCTACTGTGCCTTCATGTTACATTTTAAGGTTTATAATCTTTTACTTAAATATAGCTATATATGGTGTCATTTTAGTACTTTAGAATTGTATATATATATTGCTTTTTGATGGTCAATTATCAGAACGTTTCGGATCGAGTCTAAGCCTTTACATGGTGCAATCTAAGAGGAATATAGACAGTAATGGAAGGCCTAATAGAAAGAAAGTGGACAGAGCAGAGAAGTTTTCGCGTGGCCCACCCTTCGTCAGCGACAATGAAAGACATAGACATAGAAACAATACCTAGGAAATAACATTGAACGGAAGTGCTAAATGGTACAACATATCATCCTTATCATTAATTTTCTGTTAGACTTTCCAGTATTGTTTTATATTCCCTTCTCTTCACTACTGCAATTTTATTCCTTTTTATCACCTGATAGTGGAAGTCGCAAAACGTATAAGTGTAAAATTAATAACACCCTGCCGTGTTTTGGAAGCCCCAACTCGTCGTCTCCAGTTAGATTCCGTGGCACGAGAACCAATAGAAACCCATGTACTGACCCTATGAGCAATTCGTGTATCCTACTTGTCTAATTCTTGACACTTGCAGACCGTGTGGATGTATTTGAAATAAATTTTAAAAGCTCAGTATCATTTTCTTTGATCTACTCAAAACATCCAAAATTGCACTTGCACGGTTTTGCGACTTTCATCGTCCATTTGTTGTTCTCATCTTCTCAAAAGTTTACAAAGTCAATTTGCCATGTACATGGGCATCTGTACATTGTAACGCTTGCAGGTGTGACGTCACTGGAGTAAACGTTTGCTTTTTATTTGAAATGTTTATTTGATTGTGTTTTTTTTTCAGGCTGGTAACTCCTTACTCCCAAGCTGGTTTAAGGTTCTCAGCTCTAACAGCATTCCGAGACAGACACAATCTTGGGTCAGGCCACGGTAGATCTGCATCCCCTATTGGAAAAGAAAGTGGGAAATGTATGTCGGCTTGTCTTTGCCACTGGTTCCTCTTGTTGACGTACTAAGATTTTTTATATCGATTGTTGTTGCATTTTTAAAAAAATGTTGTGCGAGTTCTGGCATGCGATAACGGGAGATACAACTTGATGTCACTGTGACTGATTTGAGTTTGATTTTATCCACGTTCACAACTAAGGTGATGGGGGGGGGGGGGATGTTTGGTGGGATTTTAAATTATACCCAGATTGCCTTGAAAAAGGTCAAATGGATCTGTAATGTGCACAGTGTTGTAACCTGCACACAGGACCTCCTTTTTATCGACCATCTATGGTGGACGGGGGGGTGGATTTTACTATAAAAATAGTCTCTAGAAAAAATTTTCAACCGTCAGGGCTTAAACTTATGACCTTGGCTGTGAGGCCGACACCTTGCCTCTGGATTACTGAGTCCCTCACTTGTGACAATTTATTCCATGACGGGCAAATAGAGTTTGGCAGCTGCTGCTAGGTCCTCGTGTGGACAGGCGTGCGAGGCGTTACTGGCGGGTCTTATTTCTTTCCTTTACCTCTTCATTTCACATATGTTTTACTGTATGTGTTCTGTCATGATTCACCCTGAAAACGCATATATGGTGGACGATGGTAAATTACGATGAAAAAAAAACTAGGCGTCCTCCTTCAGTTTCCTCTTTCATATTTTTTCTTCATCTTGCTGTTTCCTCTTAACACACGCTGATGGTTGGTGGGCGCTGCTTTTTCACATATGCCTTTCATCTTGCTGTTCCTCTTGATTCACCCAATGGTGGACGGGTAAATTTAAAGAAAGAAACAAACAAATGTTAATTCACCTTGTTATCACCGCTTATGGTGGACAGGGGTAAACAGAAGGTAGGCAAATAGAAGTTTTATTATCTACCAACCACATTTAATAATAATTAATTTTTTCAGGAGGAGCTATTGGAGTTTTTCTTATAAAGTTAGTGTATCAGCTGCTGCTGTTGTTGTTATCGCTTCTTTCTGTGTCACTCTTTGTTTGATAAATCTTTTCATTTTATTGTTTCTTCTTAAACCACCCTGAGATCACTGCCTATGGTGGAAGGGATAAATGTCAATGAAAGAAGCCAATCTATAGGGTGTGGTGTTCGGTATCAGTTTTGTTCGGGGGAGTAGAGTTTATCATATGTTAGCTAGAGAGTTGACTATTACACAAAACTGTAATTTTATACGTAGTATATCATTTTGAAAGATAACTATTGAACTTTCCAGCCATCAGATATTTCCCTTATTGTTTTCTATATGAAGAAAGAAAAACTGATTTCACAGGTTTTGGTTATAATTCTTTAACTTCTTTGCTTTCCTCAGTGAAAATTTCTACGACCTTTGACCTGAAAAGCGACGGAAAGAACAAGAATCGGGCGACATCTCTTTCCTCTTCAAGGGATGTCTGTCAACATGAGACAGTATCCGAAGGAGAAGCAGAAGTATGTCACCTTGTTGTCGTTGGAGTAAATTCTTCCCGCTCTTAAACCCATACACCGAAAGGTAGAATGTGGGAATTGATAAATAAAGAAAGAATTATAGTCTTAAACCCATACACTGAAAGGTAGAATGGGAATTGATAAATAAAAGAAAGAATTATAGTCTTAAACCCATACACTGAAAGGTAGAATGGGAACTGATAAAAGAAAGAAAGAATTATACAGTCTTAAATACGCATAAACCCATTTTGAATGAGAGTTCTAACTGAGAGCGGGTGCTGCTGGTAGGTCCTAGTTCTTTCACTTTCACTTTTACTTATCCTTTCATCTTGCTGTTTCCTCTTAATTCACCCTGAGATAACTGCAAATGGTGGATGTAAATTCTGCAATTAAACAAATTTCAGCTGAGAAGAGTATTTGAAGTGAGGACTTTAAGTCAAGAAATTTGTGACGACTGTAGATCGTGGAAGTGAGAATTTGTGACTTCCTGCTCGTGAATAGTGAATCATGGCTAGCAATAGACCTAGACGGATTACTGCTGCTGAAGCAAATAGACTTTTGCATCAGTGGTTAGATGAAAGTGATGGCGATAATGAACCCTTATGCGATGATAGTTTTGACGAAGATAGCGAAAGTGAAAGTAGATCTAGAGCCAGTAGTAGTAGTAGATCTAGTAGTGACAACGGAGGTGATAGTGATGTTGATTTGAGTGACCTGACTGAGCGTGCATCTGGTCCCCAACCAATTCCAGGCCCCAGTCGACCAAGTACTACGAGAGGAAGGCCTAGGAAAAACAATATTTCTAGATCTAGGACTGTAGAGATGGAAGTATGGAATCGTGTCACTGGTGATTCTGAAGAAACTACCAACAATTTTCGCTTTACTCCATCTCGCATACCTGGAGTTCAAGCTAATTTGTCACCAGAGTCTACGCCCTTAGACTGCTATTCAACGCTTCTGTCACATACTGTGATAGAGGGGCTTGTTGAAAGCAGAAACGCTTTCGCAGGTGAGAAGGTGAGACTGAATACACCTGCTCGGAAACATTCTGTGTACGGCACGTGGAGAGATGTGACCATCTCAGAAATTCATCTCTATTTTGCCGTCCTCCTTGCAATCGGAATGGAGAAAAGACCAAAGTACCGTGACTACTGGAGTCCGAGAAAGCATAAAAAAATACAGTGGTACCAAGATATGTTTTCTCGAAACAGATTTGCAGCCATTCACTCAACCATGCTTCATTGCTGTGAACCGCACGCTGTTTCAAAGGCAAAAATTGAACCCTTTGTGGAACAGTTGGTTTCAAATTTTCAGTCGGCGTTTTATCCCTTTCAAGAGCTTTCTTTGGATGAGATGATTATTGGATGGAAGGGGAGGTTCAAGTACAAAACGTACAATGCTTCGAAGCCTCATAAGTACCACGTCAAGACATTTGGCCTCTGCGACAGCACAACGGGTTACGTTGTAAATACTCTAATTTACTTCGGCGCTGAGACCTCATATGATCCAGAACTTGATCAAAACAGTGAAAGTGCCATCAAGGTCTTTCAAACCTTGTTACAACCTCTTGAAAAAGGGCATCACATCTACGCTGATCGCTTCTATACGACGTACAATCTCATCAATTACTTGAAGATGAATTCGTATTATTACACGGGCACTGTGCAGTCGAATCGGAGAAATTTCCCTCAGGACATGAAAACAGTGAAACTGGCAAAACAGGAGAGCCGTTATTATATGACTGAGGACAAGTCTATACTGGCAGTGGCATGGAGAGACAAGAAAGCCAAAAAGGCATGCATGGCTGTCTCCACACGATCCGATACGACTGATCGAACAACTGAACAGGAGAAGAGAGCCGATCTCGAAGCCATCCATGATCGAGAAATACAATCGACATATGAATGGCTGCGAGAGGATCGATCAAATGGTCTCCTATTATGGCACCTACCAACGAAAGACAAAAAAATGGTGGAAAAAAGTTTTTCACTGGATTTTGGAAGTAGCCCAAACCAATGCTTACGCTACACCTCATTTCAAGGACACTCTGATCGAGCAGCTTGAAATGAGAGCTGTAGAGCTAAAAATGCCTGATGAAGATGCAAAGCGGGCTAGAGGCAGGCAACCAGCTGCTAGTAGTGCTAGTCCCATAGGAAGATTTCCTGGGAATATGCACCTAATTTCGTACGTCGAGAAAGACACCCGTTGCGTTGTCTGTAGCACTCCACAGAACAGAAAACGGACCAATTTTGTATGTCTTGGATGTCCTGGTCAACCCCACCTGCACCCCAAAGGTTGTTTTGTGGAGTACCATGCAACCATACATGGACACTAAATTGAATAGTAGAACAATCATGTGTAAATAGCCTAAACTTTGTAAATAATGTTGTTTATTGTTATTCCTGACCATTCTTTCGGAAAATGACAATCGTGGATTAGCTGTACAAAAACCCTCACAACTCCTCTTATTCTCAATGGATTTACTTGAAATTTGGACCAGGGCAACTTTATTGTGCATACTTACACTGGATATAGAAGTCCATTATCTCAAAGGCTTACTTCTATTTTTCCTTTGAAGGTTATTGTAAATTTTCATTTCATATTTTTGTGAACGCACAATTACATAACACATATAAACACACTTATCTTGAAAAACATAAAGACGAAATTATTTATTTGTGTGTGTAATTGTTTGTCCATAATTTATCTTTCATTTGATACATAACATTACATGCTTTCTATTTCAATCTTCAATCTTATTCTGCTTTTTCTGTACCTACTTCCAAATCCGTTTTCTGTACCTGAAATTAATTTGGGCTAAACGTAAAAATAAAGTGGGTTTTAAAGAGTTAATTCACCCTGAGATAACTGCAAATGGTGGATGGGGTAAATTTCAATTAAACAAATTTCAGCTGCGAAGAGTATTTGAAGTGAGGACTTTAAGCTTCAAGTGAAATTTGTGACGACTGTAGATTGAGTTTTGTTACAATTTGTGTGTGTGTGTGTGTGTGACAGGACAAGGGACGAATCATGAATGTGATGATGATTAAAATGCCAAAATCGTCACATATTGTGTTGATAGGACAACATAATTCCTCCCACTCATTGGTTTATCAGACGTGTATACATTACAATTGTGTTCCAGCTGTATTTGATAAGTTGTTCACAGTAGTATCGTTTGATTTAGACATGCTGAGTTCAATGGTAGTGGTTGTTAGAATTGTCTACTTTAAATAATAAAATATCATATTCAGGTGGGGCCCCCCCCCCCCCCCCCCCCCCCTCTCTCCCTAAAATGCTATAAGAATCTGCTGAAGACATGCATCCCCCGTATCAGACTCTAACTGAAAGTTGACAATTGATCTTTCTATTACAGACACTAGAACCTCGGGCAATGTACCAAACGGTTCTGCGGCCGCATCGTCCCCCGAGGCCTCCAACGGTCCGCACCAATCTCCACGTGGCAACGGGGACGCTGGCAACGCCTCCAATCGGCGGGGGCCAGCGCCCCGCGCGCCCAACTCCCACGGCAGGACCCCGCCGCCTGTGCCGCCACCGCCCGCTGCACCAAGATCTGGCCCTTCGGCGACACCACCTTCAGGGGGTGAGTGAAATAAAGTTCCTTCCGTGCCATCACGGGCCCGTAGAGCCGCAGCTTATCCCGGTTT
Source organism: Doris montereyensis (assembly GCA_037039925.1). NCBI lineage: Eukaryota > Metazoa > Mollusca > Gastropoda > Nudibranchia > Dorididae > Doris > Doris montereyensis. The sequence goes on from JAXRKP010001206.1 coordinate 146,490, forward strand.
CTATGCAGGGTTCCCACTCATCTTGGAAAACTGGAAAAATTTTGGAATTTGTTTGGAAGAAATTAAGACTTGGAAAAGTCTTGGAATTTTAAAAATTTTCCTTCAAGTCTTGAAGAAATGTTTGAATTTTTATGAAATATTGCGATCATATTTTATCCATCTTGGAACTGGACGACATTTCACATAGGGCACAACTAATGCTTGTATTTTATGTTTTCAGTGATACGCTATTTTATGTTTTCAGTGATACGCTATTTTATGTTTTCAGTGATACGCTATTCTAAATTCAACAGGGTATGTTTGTATTTTATGTTTTCAGTGATAGGCTATTCTAAATTCAACAGGGTATGTTTGTATTTTATGTTTTCAGTGATAGGCTATTCTAAATTCAACAGGGTATGTTTGTATTTTATGTTTTCAGTGATACGCTATTCTAAATTCAACAGGGTATGTTTGTATTTTATGTTTTCAGTGATAGGCTATTCTAAATTCAACAGGGTATGTTTGTATTTTATGTTTTCAGTGATACGCTATTCAAAATTCAACAGGGCATGCTTGTATTTTATTTTTCAGTGATATGCTTTTTAAAAAGTCAACAGGGCATGCTTGTATTTTATGTTTCAGTGATAAGCTATTCTTAATTCAACAGGGCATGCCTTGTATTTTATGTTTCAGTGATAAGCTATTCTTAATTCAACAGGGCATGCTTGTATTTTATGTTTCAGTGATAAGCTATTCTTAATTCAACAGGGCATGCCTTGTATTTTATGTTTCAGTGATTTGCTATTCTAAATTCAACATGGCATTTAAAGCCACACACCTAACCAGCCCTAACCTGGTGTTGTATTGTACGTATAATTATTAAATTTATTATACTTTTGTCCCACAGGTCAGAGCACAGGACCGTCCTCTGACAACACGTCCACACCTGTGGCCCCCCCACCCGGCGCTCCTCCCTCGACGGCCCCCCCTTCTATCACCACGCCACCCGGGGCGCCCCAAGCAGCTGCCTCAGCGGCATCTGTCAATGAACCCTTACTCCCAGGGTATGTTTCTTTCTTTCTTTCTTTCTTTCTTTCTTTATCAGTTCCTTTCTACCTTCCGGTGTATGGGTTTAGATACCTGAAATGGTCCACCTCCAGGCTACGCTGCCCTGACATTGGGTATGTCATGTATCTTGTGATATTAAATTTGAGGCGTTGTAGCGAAACCGCAGTGTTGTGTGAGTTTGTAATCACGTCGACTCTGGTTCAAAACCCATGGCTGGCACAGGTGGTTTTTCACGACGTTGTTGTACTCTTAGGAAAGGTACTTCACTCTGCTTTCCTCACTCAGGTGTGAAGGGGTACACAGCTTTAGGTAGAGAAAGATCTTGTCAGGGTGTTATTACAAAGTGCTTAACAGGCTGGTGTACTGTATGCTCACCAGGGAATTGAGAAGGGCTTTGAATGAAATGGCCTGTTGGGGGATAAATGATGTACAGTCGGTTAGCCTGCATTTGTGCGGGGATAGATATGGCCTATAAATCCATCTTTTGTCTTTTAATTTTTTTTTATCACATTTTAGTGTCATTTTTTATGATACGAACCTTTACCTCCAGGGATTCAAGATTTTTGGCGGCTCCATCTAGGTGGATCGACACTTAGTCTCGTTGGAGATGGACGATAAAAAGGAAGTCCTGTTTGCAGATCACAACACTCTGTCACATTAAAGATCCCTTGGCTGTTTACAGGGCAGTTTGGGTAGCAAAATTTTTAAATCCTACCATAAAAAAAAACAACCTAGAGATCACCTTAGTTGTGGATGGTGGTAAAAATCAAATCAAATGAGTATCATGGATGAATTGTTGTTTTTTGCTTTTTTAAATTTTTTTTGCCTCTGCCACTCATGAACATCTTTTCTTTTTTGTCCATTCACAGATGGGAAATGCGAACTGACCAGCAAGGTAGACCGTACTCATGTAGATCATAACACCGCACCACCACCTGGGAGAGACCACAGACTTTACCTAGAGGGTAAGCGCAGCCTTATGAACTGTCTGTCTATCGGTGATAAAGTTATCTCTCTATCTTTGTATTTTTGATTGTATGTGGTTGTTTTTTTAGTCATAAATTTACAAATAATTGTTTCCTTCTGACATGCATCATTTCAAAGTGAGTTAGATAAGTAGGTGTAAATGATAGAGGCAGAACTCCCCCCCCCCCCCCCCGTAATTTATATATTTTATGTTTAAAAAGTGTATGTCATACCTTTTTACTCTAATGCGTGTCGGCTCTTGGCGCCCTTTAGAATCTAGTTGTACAAAAATTGATCTCCTTAGATTTTCTAGAATCTCGTAGACAAAATTGATCTCCTAGAATCCTGTAGACAAAATTGATCTCCCCAGGTCTCCTAGAATCTTGTAGAAAGAAAAAATCGACCTCAGACTGGCTAGAATCCCTTGCTTTTTGTTAAACTTCCTCTTGAAACTCCGAAAAGTTTTGACTCATCAGCAACTCAGCCCGATATTCTCTTGGCTGTCAAGGCACTATTGTTAATTCTCACTTACTGCTACACTTGAATATTCATGTATATTATATATAAAGTAAAAATAATAATAAAAAGCTTTAAGACACAGCAATGTTGTTTAAGTATCCAAGTGTACTGTGATGGGTCCCTGAACTTGATAATTTGCAAGATTTAAAATAAAAAAAATATGGCATCGGCTCCCTGAAGATTAGAAAAAACCCAACCTGGGAAAGCCTCCCTAGAATCTCCTAATATTTTATGACGGCTGAGTATTTGATTTATGTATGTATGTATGATTGACTTTGATGGCTGTTTTGACATGTAGTAAGAGTAAGCCTCTGTGGGAGGTTGACAATATGATGATAATTCGCAAAGCAGCACGATCTTTACTATGAACAGCAAGAGACTGTATTAAGTTCTCGTTGTTTCCAAAATAATTCAAACACAGATATATTCTTGAAGGTTGTAAATTTTGATTTTTTTGAAAAAGCCATACACCGCAGAGGTATGACTTTTTGTGATAATAAAACTAATGAGATGCACTATGAACATAATTTGCTTTGATCTCTTCAGATCTCCTAGTGAGTTAGACAATCAGATATTTAAATGATACAGGCGGTGAATCAATTATGTCTGCGAGAGATTCTAGGAGATCAATTTTTTCTACATGACGATGTGTTGAATTTGCTAAATGCGTTAATGAAATTATTTTTTATCTCTCTCAGTTGGGAGATGTGGACGGACAACCGTGGCGGATTTACTACGTGGGATCACAACACCCGGACGACGACGTGGCAACGTCCACCACCCAGTCCCTCCATGACTTTTCCAGCTGGCAAGAATGGAGGGGAGGACGCACCTTTGAGCAGTTCGGCCAGAGGTTCTTGTTCCCCCAGCAAGTTGCCCCCGCCCAGGACAACGACCCCTGGGGCCTCTGGTTCAAGGATGGGGTGAGCACAACGAGCTGCTTAATGAACTCTCTTTGTATTGTGTTCTATTGAATTCCATTTTGTTTGATCCTTTTGTGGGAAATTTGTCTTGGTGTACACTGGCTTAAAGTATTGAATCTAACACTGTAATATAATACATGATATAATATGTATGTAAAATACAAGGGTCAAGAGAAACTGTACAATGTGTAAAAGGCAGCGTCTTAAGATTGGAAACCAAGATACCGACACCTCGCACGCACACCGTCGCATATTGTCATGTTCGCTATTTCAAGTATTTCGACCAGTGATGATTTGATTAATTTACCCACATCCAACGCGTTGTGATCTCGGGGTTTATAGTAGGATCTTTAATTTTGCCTGGACTACCCTGTAAACAGCCACGGGATCTTTAACATACACATAGTGTTGTGATCTGCACAGGGATTCTCCTTTTATCATCCATCTCTGATAGGACTAGGTGTCGATCCACCTGACTGGACCTTTGGGGGGGGGGTAGATTTTGCTTGAAAAACTCTAGAAGAATTTTCAACCATTGGTGGGGGATCGAACCCACTACTTTTTCGGTTGAGATGCCGACATCTTTGCCTCTGGACTGCCGAGTCCCTGTACCAGTGATAAAGTTAGAAAGCATTAAAAAAATATAGAAAAGGATGTAGGCCCTAAAACGTTATCAAAGAGAACAGGATTGTCATGTAAAGATGACCAGTGTATAAATAGCATGCGTTTTGTATGTGTTGGGGGACTGGGATGTTTTTAAACAGGAATTTAATTGCAGAGGGGAGAAATCACTGTTTTTGTGTCTTGTCAGTCTTTGTTGTCGGAACAGTATACCCTCTGGCTACGAGTTGATATAGTTGAGTTTTCAGGTTTGAGAGTGGAGAGTGGGCGGGTCTGAGAGAGTGTGTGTGTGTGTGTTTGGAGAAAAGAGAGTGTGTGTGTGTATGTTTGAGGAAAGACAGTGTGTGTGTGTTTGAGAAAGAGGAGTGTGTGTGTGTGGGTTTGAGAAAAAGAGAGTGTGTGTGTGTGGGTTTGAGAAAAGAGAGAGTGTGTGTGTGGGTTTGAGGAAAGACAGTGTGTGTGGGTTTGAGAAAAGAGTGTGTGTGTGTGGGTTTGAGAAAAGACAGTGTGTGTGTGTGGGTTTGAGAAAAGAGAGAGTGTGTGTGTGTGGGTTTGAGAAAAGAGAGTGTGTGTGTATGTTTGAGGAAAGACAGTGTGTGTGTGGGTTTGAGAAAAGAGTGTGGTGTGGGTTTGAGAAAGACAGTGTGTGTAGGTTTGAGAAAAGACAGTGTGTGTAGGTTTGAGAAAAAGAGAGAGTGGGTGTGGGTTTGAGGAAAGACAGTGTGTGTGTGGGTTTGAGAAAAGAGAGAGTGTAGGTTTGAGAAAAGACAGTGTGAGTGTGGGTTTGAGAAAAGACAGTGTGTGTGGGTTTGAGAAAAGAGAGAGTGTGTGGGTTTGAGAAAAAAGAGAGTGTGGTTTGAGGAAAGACAGTGTGTGTGTGTGGGTTTGGAGAAAAGAGAGTGTGTAGGTTTGAGAAAAGACAGTGTGTGTGTAGGTTTGAGAAAAGAGAGAGGTGGGTTGAGAAAGACAGTGTGTGTGTGGGTTTTGAGAAAAGACTGTGTTTGTGTGGGTTTGAGAAAATAGAGTGTGTAGGTTTGAGAAAGACAGTGTGTGTGTGAGTTTGAGAAAAGGGTTTGAGAAAAGAGTGTGGGTTTGAGGAAAGACAGTGTGTGTGTGGGTTTGAGAACATAGAGAGTGTGGGTTTGAGAAAAATAGTGTGTGGGTTTGAGAAAAAGACAGTGTGTGTGGGTTTGAGTAAAAGACTGTGTTTGTGGGTTTGAGAAAAGACAGTGTAGGTTTTGAGAAAATAGAGTGTGTGGATTTGAGAAAATGGAGTGTGTGGGTTTGAGAAATAGAGTGTGTGGGTTTGAGAAAAGAGAGTGTGTGGGTTTGAGGAAAGACAGTGCTTGAGAAGAGTGTGTGTGTGGGCTTGATAAAAGACAGTGTGTGTGTTGGTTAGAGAAAATAGAGTGTGTGGATTTGAGAAAATAGAGTGTGTGGGTTCGAGAAAAAGAGAGTGTGGGTTTGAGAAAATAGTGTGGGTTTGAGGAAAGAGAGGTGTTGGTTAGAGAAAAAAGAGTGTGTGTTGATTTGATAAAAGAGAGTGTGTGGATTTGAGAAAATAGAGTGTGTTGGTTAGAGAAAATAGAGTGTGTGGATTTGAGAAAATAGAGTGTGGATTTGAGAAAAATAGAGTGAGTGTGTGGATTTGAGAAAATAGGAGTGTGTGGGTTTGAGAAAATAGAGTGTGTGGGTTTGAGAAAATAGAGTGTGTGGATTTGAGAAAATAGAGAGTGTGTGGGTTTGAGAAAATAGAGTGTGTGGGTTTGAGAAAATAGAGTGTGGGTTTGAGAAAATAGAGTGTGGGTTTAGAAAAATAGAGAGTGTGGGTTTGAGAAAATAGAGTGTGGGTTTGAGAAAATAGAGTGTGCGGTTTGAGAAAATAGAGTGTGTGGGTTTTGAGAAAAAGAGAGGTATGGGTTTGAGAAAATAGAGGTGGGTTTGAGAAAATAGAGTAAAAGTGGTTTGAGAAAATAGAGTGTGTGGGCTTTGTGAAAAGAGAGTGTGTGGGTTTGAGAAAAGAGAGTGTGTGGGTTTGTGAAAAGAGAGTGTGTAGGTTTGAGAAAAGAGAGTGTGTGGGTTTGAGAAAAGAGAGTGTGGGTTTGAGAAAAGAGAGTGTGTAGGTTTGAGTAAAGAGAGTGTGTAGATTGAGAAAAGAGAGTGTGTGGGTTTGAGAAAAGAGAGTGTGTGGGTTTGAGAAAAGAGAGTGTGTAGGTTTGAGAAAAGAGAGTGTGTAGGTTTGAGAAAAGAGAGTGTGTGGGTTTGAGAAAAGAGAGTGTGTAGGTTTGAGAAAAGAGAGTGTAGGTTTGAGAAAAGAGAGAGTGTAGGTTTGAGAAAAGAGAGTGTGTGGGTTTGAGAAAAGAGAGTGTGTGGGTTTGAGAAAAGAGAGTGTGTGGGTTTGAGAAAAGAGAGTGTGCGGTGCGGGTAAAAGAGTGTTTAGACCTGAGAAAAGAGAGTTTGTAGATCTGAGGATTGGAAATGTTTAGTTCTGATCAAAGAGCGTCAAGCTTAGAGAAGAGAGTGTGTGCAGATCTGATGAGCTTTGTCAACAAGCCAGCCAAATGCTTAAAACAATGTTTAGAAAAACAAAAAAATTGACATTGTGCCTCTCTTCTCCCTCCCTCCAGAAAAGAGAATGGGTCCCAACAACCGAGTCTACTTTGTGAATCACAAGAACAGAACCACCCAATGGGAGGACCCAAGGACACAGGGGTATGCACTCATTTGACTCTTTCTTCTTTTTTTTTAACCTTCTCTTTTTCTTACAACTTATTTATATCCCTACTGCTTTACACGTGAAGGTGGTGGACTGGTAGTTAGGCTGCCGGGATCATGGGGTCCCAGGTTCGAATTTAAGCAGCAAATGGGCACAAGCACCCAGCTTGGGAGTCAACGCCTGTGACAGGCTAGCGTCCTGTCCAGGAGTTGATTATTCCCACCCGTTTCACTTTGCGATATCGAAGCCAGGATGATGACCTTGAATGGACTCTAAGAAGATTGCATTTTGAAACGCTCACTGCAGAAGCTAAACGGTGTTTTATAAGTTGATTTGTTGACTTTTATAACGTTTTATAAATCAAAAATCAACTATGGAGATTGTAAAAGCGTTTTGAAGATAAAGGGACTTGACAGAACATTTTCATACTCCATGACAGAGTATTCATAGCCATCTTTTTGCAAATTATTGTTGTGGGGTTTTTTTTTCACCTTTAGGGGGGGGGGGGGGGGGTGTCTGTGGTTGTTAGCACTTGGCTTGCATGTTGATTATTTCTACTTCCATCGATTTGTTTTTATGACTCACTCACTCACTCACTCAACCAATAGGATTACCCAAGAAGACCCACTGCCGGAAGGATGGGAGATGAGATATACGTCAGAAGGTGTGCGCTACTTTGTGGATCACAACACCCGGACCACAACATTCCAGGATCCACGTGGGGGGCCACAGAAAGGGTTAGTAGTCTTAAGTCGAAGTGCGCTTGGAAGTCTGGGGGAGTGACGAATGAGTGAAAGGGTCATTTCAATGGTATGTCCTAAGTCACAAT
>JAXRKP010001207.1:0-2500 GCA_037039925.1 Doris montereyensis
AGGAAGAGAATTGTATGATATTTTCATCATAATTATTGTGATTTATATCATTTGTATAATTTTTATCATTTAAAGATGATCATTTGTGTGTGAAACGTTATGAAATGTTGACTAAAAGAAATTTCCGAAAAAGATAAATAATGATTGTCTTATCTTATCTTATCTTATCTTATCTTATCTTATCTTATCTTATCTTATCTTATCTTATCTTATGTCTATCTTATCTTATCTTATGTTATCTTATAATGTGCGTGCTACACTGACAAGATCCTTCTGAATTCCGATCTTTCAGGAATTATGACCTACGCTGACATCCAGCGCCTACCTAGCCCTATCTCTGGACCAGCTGTCAACGTCGTATGTGGTGTTAATGTCGTGTCGGCATGCTGACTGTTTTCATAGTGGTTGGAAGCCATCTGGATAACACAACAGTTCGCATCCAGTTACACGCCACGACGCCATCCGGTAGTCATGGAAACGTCACCTACGCAGATCAGATTTACACTGATGGAAGTGTTATCGACCAATTGTTACAAGGCAAGGGCTGGCACCTAAGTCTTTACGTAATGTGTTATCGACCAATTGTTACAGTGCAAGGCCTGTCATCTATACCTTTACTTAATGTGTTATCGACCAATTGTTACAGTGCAAGGCCTGGCATCTATACCTTTACTTAATGTGTTATCGACCAATTGTTACAGTGCAAGGCCTGGCATCTATACCTTTACTTAATGTGTTATCGACCAATTGTTACAGGGCAAGGCCTGGTATCTACACCTTTACTTAATGTGTTATCGAACAATTGTTTGGCACCTAAATCTTTACTTAAATCGACCAATTGTTACAAGGTCAGGTCTGACACCTAAACCTTTACTTAATGTTCAGACTTGAAGATCTTTGATACTCCTATAGAACCCTCACTCCCACCCTCCTCCTCTTTTGCGAGAAAATGTGTGTGTTTCTGGGACAGTGGCATGAACCTATTTATTGTTATCTAAACTTAATCTATTGTACCTGTAAAAAAATAGCCGTAATGTTTTCATAAAATAGTGGACTTATAAAAAGAATACCTAATGTTTTGATGAAATAGTGGATGTATAAAAAGAACTAAATGTTTGATGAAATAGTGGACGTTTAAAAAGAGTAACTGAATATTTTGATAAAATAGTGGACTTATAAAAAAGGTACCTAATGTTTTGATGAAATAGTGGATGTATAAAAAAAGAACTAAATGTTTTGATGAAATAGTGTATAAAAAGATGTATAAAAAGATCTAAATGTTTTGATGAAATAGTGGACGTATAAAAAGATCTAAATGTTTTGATGAAATAGTGGACGTATAAAAAGAACTAAATGTTTTGATGAAATAGTGGACGTATAAAAAGATCTAAATGTTTTGATGAAATAGTGGACGTATAAAAAGAACTAAATGTTTTGATGAAATAGTGAACGTATAAAAAGAAATAAACGTTTTGATGAAATAGTGAACGTGTAAAAAGAACTAAATGTTTTGATGAAATAGTGAACGTATAAAAAGAACTAAATGTTTTGATGAAATAGTGAACATGTAAAAAGAACTAAATGTTTTTTTTGATGAAAGAGTGAACGTATAAAAAGAACTAAATGTATTTATGAAATAGGACGTATAAAAAAGAACTAAATGTTTTGATGAAATAGTGGACGTATAAAAAGAGTAACTAAATGTTTTGATGAAATAGTGGACGTATAAAAAGAGTAACTAAATGTTTTGATGAAATAGTGGACGTATAAAAAGAGTAACTAAATGTTTTGATGAAATAGTGGACGTATAAAAAGAGTAACTAAATGTTTTGATAAAATAGTGGACGTATAAAAAGAGTAACTAAATGTTTTGATGAAATAGTGGACGTAAAAAGAGTAACTAAATGTTTTGATAAAAAGTGGACGTAGAATGTTTTGATGAAATAGTGTATTTAAATGTTTTGATGAAATAGTGGACGTATAAAAAAGTAACTGAATGTTTTGATAAAATAGTGGAGTATAAAAAATGGAAGTGAATGTTTTGATAAAATAGTGGACAAATAAAAATGGAAGTGAATGTTTTGATGAAATAGTGGACAAATAAAAAATGGAAGTAAATGTTTTGATGAAATAGTGGCCAAATAAAAGAAGGAACTAAATGTTTTGATGAAATAGTGGACAATAAAAGAAGTGGAATTAAAATGTTTTGATGAAATAGTGGCCAAATAAAGAAGGAACTGAATGTTGAATGTTTTGATAAAACAGTGGACATATAAAAAAGTGAATTAATGTTGAATGTTTTGATAAAACAGTGGACATATAAAAAGGAACTGAATGTTGAATGTTTTGATAAAACAGTGGACATATAAAAAAGGAACTGAATGTTGATACTACTGTTTTGAACAGTGAACATATACAAAAGGAATGGAATGTTGAATGTTTTGATAAAACAGTACATATTAAAAAAGGAACTAAATGTTTACTACTACTACTACTACTA
>JAXRKP010001207.1:5000-12500 GCA_037039925.1 Doris montereyensis
ATCTATCTATCTATCTATCCATTCTATCTATCTATTTATTCATCTAGCTATCTATCTATCTATCTATCTATCTATCTATCTATCTATCTATCTATCATATCTATCTATCTATCTATCTATCTATCTATCCATCTATCTATCTATCTATCTATCTATCTATCTATCTATCTATCTATCTATCTATCTATCTATCCATCTATCTATCCATCTATCTATCTATCTATCTATCTATCTATCTATCTATATATCTATCCATCTATCAATCGTAACTATCTATCCATGCATCTATTTATATTACAATGCATCCTAGGCCAGGCCGAACAACATGACCCACCACTTGTTTTGTAACCACAGGGTAAAATGGTAGAGCAGCTACCGCCAATCGAGAGTCTGGGAGAGGTTTTTGTGTTGAGAGGCGCTGATGAAAGTGGGTTCACATATACTGCCAACATCACAACCCGTCCCAACACAACCTTGTACTTTAACAAAGGTGACACTAACATCACGGTAAAGGTAATCGAGTACACACACCAAACAGAAACGGAGGCTAGAGGCCAATGTTACCGTTGTATTACAGGCTGACAAACCTGTTCTCGTGACTTTGGAATTGGCAAGGACAGTTGAAATAAGTAAGTAGACATACGAATTACGTGTAGAACTGATCACAATGATATCATGAGGTAATAGAAGAAAATAATCTCAGGAAGATAGTAAGGTTTTTCATCTATCCATCACGGCTCATAGAGCCGGAGCTATTCCGCTTTCAATAGCGTGAAATGGAGCAGTTGATGCGAATCAACTCGTGGACATGACGTTAATTTGACGCAGTTTTTACTCCCAAGCTAGTGCTTATACCCATTTGCTCCTGTGTCGAGTAAGGAACAATGCGTGTTAAGTGTTTTTCCATTTGGCAGGATTCGAACTCAGAATCTCATGATTCCAAGTCTGGCAGCCTAGCCACTGTAATGGCCTTGAAGGAACTTTATGTTTTCACTTACATCTTTAACAAAGGCTATTTGAGTCCCATCTTGCCTAGTACTAATCTTTGCTTTTATGATTTTAAATTTGTTTTTATTTGACCCTTCTTTGCAAAGAAATTTAACTTTCACGGAAGGAAACAGAAAATGCCAGGACAGGGCAGCTTGGAGAAAGATGATTTCGGGCATCTGAACCCATGCACCGGAAGATAGTATGGGAATAAGAAGAAAAACAAAAAAGAAAACCGTTGAAGCTGAATCACTTACTGAGCTCAGAAGTACAAATTGGAATATTCTTGTTGTCCCCCTTGTCCAGTTTTTGTCTCCAAATAGGGTATTATCGTAAATGTGTACTCTCTTGAAAAGTTTGACGTCCAGTGACAGTTCTTTATATACATACTGTGGTCATGTCTATGTCTGTGATAGATTAAAACGATGACAATAATGATAATACTAGTAATTGTAATCATTATGATAATGATAATACCGGCGATGATAACACTGTTAATGATAATTCTGTAATGATATAAATGAAAAAAGATTTTAAAAAGTAATAAATGATGATATAATAAATAATAATATTAATAATAATAACAATAATATAATAATAATAATAATAATAATAATAATAATAATAATAATAATAATAATAATAATAATAATAATATTAATAATAATAATAATAATAATAATAATAATAATAATATCTATAATAATAATAATAATAATAATAATAATAATAATAATAATAATAATAATAATAATAATAGCAACCCTTACTGGTGACTGAAAGTTTGATAAATGTATGAGCTATTATATTCCTCTCTGATGACAGCAATCGATACAATGTCCTGAAGGATAGATCACAAAATGTTGAATTAACGATTGGCCTAACGTGATTAACATGATATAATGATTATATAGCAGTTGTCTTACCAAAACAAAAAAAGTAGCATTTGAATAATAAATGGATGGGAATGGGTACAAACTATGTGAACAAATAGGGATTGTATCAATAGATGGATGTATACAGACTATGTGAACAAATAGGATTCTATCTATACAAACTATATGAACAAATAGGGATTGTATCATATGTATACAAACTATGTGAACAAATAGGGATTGTATCAATGGATTTGAATGTGAACAAATAGGGATTGTATCAATGGATGGGAATGGGTACAAACTATGTGAACAAATATTGTATCAATGGATGGATGTGTATACAGACTATGTGAACAATATTGTATCAATGGATGGATGTGTATACAGACTATGTGAACAAATAGGGATTGTATCAATGGATGGATGTGTATACAGACATGTGAACAAATAGGGATTGTGTCAATGGAATGTATACAGACTATGTGAACAAATAGGGATTGTATCAATGGATGGATGTGTATACAAACTATGTGAACAAATAGGGGATTGTATCAATGGATGGATGTGGGTACAGACTACTGAACAAATAGGGATTGTATCTGGATGGGTGTGTATACAGACTATGTGAACACATAGGAATTGTATCAATGGATGGATGTGTATACAAACTATGTGAACAAATAGGGATTGTATCAATGGATGGAAATGGGTATAAACTATATGACAAATAGGATTGTATCAATGGATGGGAATTATAAACTATGTGAACAAATAGGGATTGTATCAATGGATGGGGTATAAACTATATGAACAAATAGGGATTGTATCCTGGATGGAAATGGGTACAAACTATATGAACAAATAGGGATTGTATCAATGGATGGGAATGGTATAAACTATATGAACAAATAGGGATTGTATCAATGGATGGGAATGGGATAAACTATATGAGCAAATAGATTGTATCAATGGATGGGAATGGGTATAAACTATATGAACAAATAGGGATTGTATCAATGGATGGGAATGGGTACAAACTATATGAACAAACTATCAATGGATGGGAATGGGTACAAACTATATGAACAAATAGGGATTGTATCAATGGATGGGAATGATAAACTATATGAACAAATAGGGGTATCAATGGATGGGAATGGGTATAAACTATATGAACAAATAGGGATTGTATCAATGGATGGGAATGGGTATAAACTATATGAACAAATAGGGATTGTATCAATGGATGGGAATACAAACTATGTGAACAAATAGGGATTGTGTCAATGGATGGGAATGGGTATAAACTATATGAACAAATAGGGATTGTATCAATGGATGGAATGGGTATAAACTATATGAACAAATAGGGATTGTATCAATGGATGGAATGTGTACAAACTATATGAACAAATGATATCAATGGATGGGAATGGGTACAACTATATGAACAAATAGGGATTGTATCAATGGATGGGAATGGGTACAAAACTATATGAACAAATAGGGATTGTATCAATGGATGGATGTGTATACAGACTATGTGAACAAATAGGGATTGTATCAATGGATGGAATGTGATACAAATTATATGAACAAATAGGGATTGTGTCAATGGATGGGAATGGTTACAACTATATGAACAAATAGATTGTATCAATGGATGGGAATGGGTATAAACTATATGAACAAATAGGGATTGTATCAATGGATGGGAATGGGTACAAACTATATGAACAAATAGGATTGTGTCAATGGATGGAATGGGTACAAACTATATGTACAAATAGGGATTGTATCAATGGATGGAATGGGTACAAACTATATGAACAAATAGGGATTGTATCAATGGATGGGAATGGGTACAAACTATATGAACAAATAAGGATTTGTCAATGGATGGGAATGGGTATAAACTATATGTACAAATAGGGGATTGTATTAATGGATGGGAATGGGTACAAACTATATGAACAAATAGGGATTGTATCAATGATTTTAAACTATATGAACAAATAGGGATTGTATCAATGGATGGAAATGGGTACAAACTATATGAACAAATAGGGATTGTATCAATGGATGGGAATGGGTACAAACTATATGAACAAATAGGGATTGTATCAATGGATGGGAATGGGTATAAACTATATGAACAAATAGGGATTGTATCAATGGATGAATGGGTACAAACTATATGAACAAATAGGGATTGTATCAATGGATGGGAATGGGTATAAACTATATGAACAAATAGGGATTGTATCAATGGATGGGAATGGGTATAAACTATATGAACAAATAGGGATTGTATCAATGGATGGGAATGGGTACAAACTATGTGAACAAATTGGATTGTATCAATGGATGGGAATGGGTACAAACTATATGAACAAATAGGGATTGTATCAATGGATGGGAATGGTACAAACTATATGAACAAATAGGGATTGTATCAATGGATGGGAATGGGTACAAACTATATGAACAAATAGGGATTTTGTCAATGGATGGGAATGGGTATAAACTATATGAACAAATAGGGATTGTGTCAATGGATGGGAATGGGTACAAACTATATGTACAAATAGGGATAGATCAATGGATGGGAATGGGTACAAACTATATGAACAAATAGGGATTTTATCAATGGATGGGTGTGGACATAGTTAGAAACTGTTGCAAAATTGTGTATTTTATAAGATATTTTCGGTGATAATGGATGGGAACATATCAACTTGAAAAAGATTGTGCCATTTATCTCAATAATGATAGTCAATTAAAGAATAAAATAGGACAAATATGACATATTATATGAATGTCAATTTGTCTTAATTGTATCAATGGATGGGAATGGCTAGAATAATGGTAGACTAAGAAGGCTGTCCAATGGAAATATAAATATATAACAAATAGGGATTGTATCAATGGATGGGAACAACAAATTCTATACAATAGATTCATCAATGGATGGGAATGGTATAAACTTTACAGTAAATATTTAAATAGGGATTGTATCAATGGATGGGAATCACAGTTCGTGTATAAACTATATGAACAAATAGGGATTATCAATGGATTTAATGGGTACAAACTATTGAACTCTAAGTTTATCAATGGATGGAAATGGGTACAAACTATATGAACAAATAGGGATTTTATCAATGGATTCTTCTTGGTACAAACTATATGAACAAATCTGTTGAATTTCTTCTGGCCTGGATGTGATTAGACTATGAACAAATAGGGGGATTGTATCAATGGATGGGAATGGGTTCTTCTTATATGAACAAATAGGGATTGTGAATTCTTCTTCTTCTTCTTCAAATCTTCTTCAATGGATGGGAATGGGTACAAACTATATGAACAAATAGGATTGTATCTTGGATCTTCTTCTTCTTCTTCAATGGGACTTCTGGGTACTTCAATGGATGGGAATTCTTAAACTATATGAACAAATAGGGATTGTTCAATGGATGGAATGGGTACTTCTTCTATTGAACAAATAGATTTCTTCAATGGATGAATGTATACAAACTATCTGAACAAATAGGGATTTTGTCAATGGATGGATAGTTCTTCTTCTTCTTTGAACAAATAAGGATTCTATCAATGGATCTTCTTGTGTTTACACGAACTATGTGAACAAAGGGGATTCTTCTTCTTGGTGGATGAATTCTTCTTCTAGGACTTCTTCTTCTTCTATCAATGGATGGATTTGTCTTTGTTAGACTATGTGAACAATTCTTAGGGCTTCCTTATTATTATTATTATTTTCTTATGGATATATTATACATTCTTCTTATTATTCAATTTTGATTTCGTTCTATTATTATACAATTACTATCTGAACAAATTAACACTTCTTGTATCAATGGATTATTGTTTATTCATTATATTAACAATTATTATTATTATTATCAATGGATTTTTCATGTATTACAGACTATGTGAATTCAAGATAGGAACATTATTATTATGGATGTGCGTTCAAACTATTGTGAACAATTAGGGATTATTATCAATGGATGGAAATTCTTATTCTTATATTACAATTATTATTATTATCAATGGATTATTATTATTATCATGATCTCCATCTTCATCATGGATCATCATCATATTCATCATGATCATCATCAGGGATCATCATCAATGGATGGATCATCACCATCAAACTATATGATCATTATTATTATCAATTATTATTATTATTATTATTATTATTATTCTTATTCTTAATTAGGAATTATTATTATTCTTATTCAAATAGGGATTTATTATGGATAGGAATTATTAAAACTTATTAATTATTATTATTGTATCAATTATTAATTATTCTACAAACTTATTATTATTATTATTATTATTATTATTATTATAAACTATATGAACAAATAGGGATTGTATCAATCATTATGGGAATTATTATCATTATTATTATTATTATTATTATTCAATTATTGGGAATTATAAACTATTTTTAATAGGGATTTATAATTTTTAATATTATTAATATGAACAAATTATTATTATTATTATGGGAATTATTATTATTATTAGGGATTATTATTGGATTATTATTATTATAAACTTATTATTATTATTATTCAATTATTAATATTATTATTATTCTTATTACTTTTATTATTATTTTTTATTCTTCTTCTTCTTAAACTTATCTTCAATAGATTATTATATTATTATTATTATTCAAACTTATTATTATTATTATATATTATTATTATTATTATTATTATTATTATGATTATTATAATTTTTATAATGATCATTACGTATTTAAACTATTTGAACAAATAGGATTGTATCAATATGGGAAGAGTATATTACCGGTTATGAACAATTGGGATTGTATCAATGGATGGGAAATGGGTCACAAATCTCATATGAACATCCAGGATTGTATCAAATGGATTCTCAACACCAGTGTCATGGTGGTGACGAACAAATAGGGATTGTATCAGCCTGGATGGATGGTACCATTCTTGTATGAACAAATATTATTGTATCAATGGATTGGAATGTATTTACAAATTATATTTGTACAAATAGGGATTGTGTCAATGGATGGGAATGGTACTATTACTATATGAACAAATATTATTGTATCAATGGATGGGAATGGGTACAAATTATATGAACAAATAAGGATTGTATCAATGGATATTAATGGGTATTTTAAACTATTATGGTACAAATAGGATTGCATTAATATTTTGTACCATTATTGTATTGCAAATTATATTACAAATAGGGATTCTTATCAATGGATGGGAATATTTTCTTATATGTACAAATAGGGATTGTATCAATGGATAAATGGGTACCAAACTATATGAACAAATAGGGATTGTTCAATGGTATGGGTACAAACTATATGAACAAATAGGGATTGTATCAATGGATGGGAATGGGTACAAACTATATGAACAAATAGGGATTGTATCAATGGATGGGAATGGGTACAGGGGGTATTGAACAAATAGGGATTGTATCAATGGATGGGAATGGGTACAAACTATATGAACAAATAGGGATTGTATCAATGGATGGGAATCTTCATTTATAACATGTATCTGAACAAATAGGATTTAAACCCGAATGGATGGATTGA
>JAXRKP010001207.1:17500-40000 GCA_037039925.1 Doris montereyensis
GGAATCAGAAAAAATGAATCCAATACAAGCATGGTACTAGAAAATGAATCAGACGCTCTATCGACTGAGCTACTTTTCTTATACCTGAATATGTAGAGTTCAGCCTACTAAAGACTGGCTACCTCTCCAGGAGTCAATGTACTATGACTCGTTCCTTTTCACACTATAGAAATCTGGATAACATTCGACGCCCTGTTTTAAAATATCCTTGATGCAACTATCTTCTCTTTATTTTTTCCTTTTACTTCAGCTTGTCTATTCTTTGTTTCAGTCTGGGGGATTCATGCTGTTATTTGTTTGTATATCTGTGTTTAGTGTTTACCCCCATAGTTGCTGTGTAGTCTGTCCTTAGTGTTTGGCCTATAGTTGTTGTGTAGTCAAATCTTTAAATGCTTTTACATGTCCTTGACGTTTTAAATAATCTGTGTTTAGACATGTACAATATCATTCTTGTTTTGTTTAATCCTCCTGTCTTTATTTGCAAAAGCTACTAATTCAATGAAGTGATGGCAAAACGTTCGATTCAGTTTTATCTATATTGCATGCAAGGTTTTTCTTAACATTTCAATAAAATTCCAGCCATAGGTTCCATTTAAATTGTTGTGTGGTCTGTGTTTAGTGTTTGGCCTATGGTTATTATGTGATCTGTGTTTAGTGTTTGGCCTATAGTTGTTGTGTAGTCTGTGTTTAGTGTTTGGTGTATAGTTGTTGTGTAGTCTGTGTTTAGTGTTTGGCCTATAGTTGTTGTGTAATCTGTGTTTAGTGTTTGGCCTATAGTTGTTGTGTAGTCTGTCCTTAGTGTTTGGCCTATAGTTGTTGTGTAGTCTGTGTTTAGTGTTTGGTCTATAGTTGTTGCTTAGTCTGTGTTTAGTGTTTGGCCTATAGTTGTTGTGTAGTCTGTGTTTAGTGTTTGGTCTATAGTTGTTGTGTAGTCTGTGTATAGTGTTTGGTCTATAGTTGTTGTGTAGTCTGTGTTTAGTGTTTGGTCTATAGTTGTTGTTGTGTAGTGTTTGGCCTATAGTTGTTATGTAGTCTTTAGTGTTTGGCCTATAGTTGTTGTGTAGTCTATGCTTAGTGTTTGGCCTATAGTTGTCGTGTAGTCTATGCTTAGTGTTTGGCCTATAGTTGTCGTGTAGTCTTAGTGTTTGCTTAGTTGTTTGTCTATGCCTATGTTTAGTTAGTTGTTGTGTAGTCTATGCTTAGTGTTTGGTCTATAGTTGTTGTGTAGTCTATGCTTAGTGTCTTAGTTGGCCTATAGTTAGTTGTTGTGTAGTCTATGCTTAGTGTTTGGTCTATAGTTAGTTGTCGTGTAGTCTATGCTTAGTGTTTGGCCTATAGTTAGTTGTTGTGTAGTCTATGCTTAGTGTTTGGTCTATAGTTAGTTGTTGTGTAGTCTATGCTTAGTGTTTGGTCTATAGTTAGTTGTTGTGTAGTCTATGCTTAGTGTTTGGCCTAGTTAGTTGTCGTGTAGTCTATGCTTAGTGTTTGGCCTATAGTTAGTTGTGTGTAGTCTATGCTTAGTGTTTGGTCTATAGTTAGTTGTTGTGTAGTCTATGCTTAGTGTTTGGCCTATAGTTGTCGTGTAGTCTATGCTTAGTGTTTGGCCTATAGTTAGTTGTTGTGTAGTCTATGCTTAGTGTTTGGTCTATAGTTAGTTGTTGTGTAGTCTATGCTTAGTGTTTGGCCTATAGTTGTCGTGTAGTCTATGCTTAGTGTTTGGCCTATAGTTAGTTGTTGTGTAGTCTATGCTTAGTGTTTGGTCTATAGTTAGTTGTTGTGTAGTCTATGCTTAGTTTTTGGTCTATAGTTAGTTGTGTGTAGTCTATGCTTAGTGTTTGGCCTATAGTTAGTTGTTGTGTAGTCTATGCTTAGTGTTTGGCCTATAGTTAGTTGTTGTGTAGTCTATGCTTAGTGTTTGGCCTATAGTTGTCGTGTAGTCTATGCTTAGTGTTTGGCCTATAGTTGTCGTGTAGTCTATGCTTAGTGTTTGCCTATAGTTGCCGTGTAGCTTAGTGTTTGGCCTATAGTTAGTTGTTGTGTAGTCTATGCTTAGTGTTTGGCCTATAGTTGTTTGGTCTATAGTTGTTGTGTAGTCTATGCTTAGTGTTTGGCCTATAGTTGTTGTGTAGTCTATGCTTAGTGTTTGGCCTATAGTTAGTTGTTGTGTAGTCTATATAGTTGTCGTGTAGTCTATGCTTAGTGTTTGGCCTATAGTTGTCGTGTAGTCTATGCTTAGTGTTTGGCCTATAGTTGTCGTGTAGTCTATGCTTAGTGTTTGGCCTATAGTTGTCGTGTAGTCTATGCTTAGTGTTTGGCCTATAGTTGTCGTTAGTCTATGCTTAGTGTTTGGCCTATAGTTGTCTAGTCTATGCTTAGTGTTTGCCTATAGTTGTTGTGTAGTCTATGCTTAGTGTTTCGTGTAGTAGCATTTAGTGTTCTATAGTTGTTGTGTAGTCTGTGCTTAGTGTTTGGCCTATAGTTGTTGCGTGGTTTGTTCTAAGCATTTGTTCTATAGTTGTTGTGTGGTCTGTTCTTAGCATTTGTTCTATAGTTGTTGTGTGGTCTGTTCTTAGCATTTGTTCTATAGTTGTTGTGTGGTTGTTCTAGTTGTTGTGTGGTCTGTGCATTTGTTCTATAGTTGTTGTGTGGTCTGTTCTAAGCATTTGTTCTATAGTTGTTGTGTGGTCTGTTCTTAGCATTTGTTCTATAGTTGTTGTGTGGTCTGTTCTAAGCATTTGTTCTATAGTTGTTGTGTGGTCTGTTCTTAGCATTTGTTCTATAGTTGTTGTGTGGTCTGTTCTAAGCATTTGTTCTATAGTCTGTTCTTAGCATTTGTTCTATAGTTGTTGTGTGGTCTGTTTATTAGCATTCGTTCTATAGTTGTTGTGTGGTCTGTTCTTAGCATTCGTTCTATAGTTGTTGTGTGGTCTGTTCTTAGCATTTGTTCTATAGTTGTTGTGTGGTCTGTTCTTAGCATTTGTTCTATAGTTGTTGTGTGGTCTGTTCTTAAGCATTTGTTCTATAGTCATTGTGTGGTCTGTTCTTAGCATTCGTTCTATAGTCGTTGTGTGGTCTGTTCTTAGCATTTGGTCTATAGTCGTTCTGTGGTCTATTCTTAACATTTGGTCTATAGTCGTTGTGTGGTCTGTTCTTAACATTCGTTCTATAGTCGTTGTGTGGTCTGTTATTAGCATTTGTTCTATAGTCGTTGTGGTTTGTTCTTAGCAGTCTATAGTCGTTGTGTGGTCTGTTCTTAGCATTTGTTCTATAGTCGTTGTGTGGTCTGTTCTTAGCATTTGGTTCTATAGTCGTTGTGTGGTCTGTTCTTAGCATTTGTTCTATAGTCGTTGTGTGGTCTGTTCTTAGCATTTGTTCTATAGTTGTTGTGTGGTCTGTTCTTAGCATTCGTTCTATAGTTGTTGTGTGGTCTGTTCTTAGCATTCGTTCTATAGTTGTTGTGTGGTCTGTTCTTAGCATTCGTTCTATAGTTGTTGTGTGGTCTGTTCTTAGCATTCGTTCTGTAGTTGTTGTGTGGTCTGTTCTTAGCATTCGTTCTATAGTTGTTGTGTGGTCTGTTCTTAGCATTTGTTCTATAGTCGTTGTGTGGTCTGTTCTTAGCATTCGTTCTGTAGTTGTGTTCTTATGCAATCTGGTCTATAGTCGTTGTGTGGTCTGTTATATAGCTGTTTTGTGCACTGTGCAGTGTTCGTTATATAGCTGTTTTGTCCGATTTGTGCTTAGTGTTCGTTCTATAGTTGTTGTCCGATTTGTGCTTAGCATTAGTTCTATAGTTGTTGTGTGGTCTGTGCTTAGTGTTCGTTATATGAGTTGTTGTGTGGTCTGTGCTTAGTGTTAGTTATATGGTTGTTGTGTGGTCTGTGCTTAGCATTAGTTATATAGTTGTTGTGTGGTCTGTGCTTAGCATTCGTTATATAGTTGTTGTGTGGTCTGTGCTTAGCATTAGTTATATAGTTGTTGTGTGGTCTGTGCTTAGTGTTAGTTATATAGTTGTTGTGTGGTCTGTGCTTAGTGTTAGTTATATAGTTGTTGTGTGGTCTGTGCTTAGTGTTAGTTACATAGTTGTTGTGTGGTCTGTGCTTAGTGTTCGTTATATAGGTTGTGTGTGGTCTGTGTTCGTTATATAGGTGTTGTGTGGTCTGTGCTTATGTTCGTTATATAGTTGTTGTGTGGTCTGTGCTTAGTGTTCGTTATATAGTTGTTGTGTGGTCTGTGCTTAGTGTTAGTTATATAGTTGTTGTGTGGTCTGTGGTTAGTGTTCGTTTTGTAGCTGTTGTGAGGTCTGTGCTTAGTGTTTTGTTGTATAGCTGTCGTGTGGTCTGTGCTTAGTGTTTTGTTGTATAGCTGTCGTGTGGTCTGTGCTTAGTGTTTTGTTGTATAGCTGTCGTGTGGTCTGCGCTTAGTGTTTTGTTGTATAGTTGTCGTGTGGTCTGCGCTTAGTGTTCGTTCTATAGCTGTTGTGTTGTCTGTGATTAAAAATGTTGCAACCAAATGAAACATCCGTTATAAGGTAAATCCACTTCTATAAGTGAGCGTTTTTCTGTTACTTTTGATGTTTCTTGTTTGCCTGTAAATTTCTATCACAGGAAGTTAGTTCTTTCACAGGCTTATAATCGATAAGAAACCCTTAAAGATATCTCACATCGGAAGTGTCATGTGCACTTTTTTTCATTAACACGTAAGACCGTATTATCATGTATTGTTCCAAATGTAACATGTCTATACGTCTTCAATACTTTGCTTTCTATTGATTTTAAAGCTAGAGCTCCCATAGAGTAGCGTAAGTGGTCTAAAGGGGAACAAAGCGACTCGACGTTTTATGGTTGGATGCTCAAATTCCAGCTTTGAAAGGTCTAACGTTTCCCTCACCTTCCCCCTCAACCTTCAACTCAGTTGTAACTGGATATCTGGCGTTGCACTCATGTATCGCGTGCCAAAGACAAGTACCTGCATGAGAAGGCCTTGTGTCATTTGGTTTGCTTCAACGTTAGGAGATTGCTTTTGTTTCAATGTTAGGGAGATTGCTTTTGGTTTGATGTTAGGGAGATTGAGTTTGCTTTAGTGTTAGGGAGATTGCTTTTGGCTTAACGTTAGGGAGATTGCTATTGCTTCAATGTTAGGGATATTGTTTTTGCTTTAATGTTAGGGATATTGTTTTTGCTTTAATGTTAGGGATATTGTTTTTGCTTTAATGTTAGGGGGATTGTTTTTCGTTTAATGTTAGGGGGATTGCTTTTGCTTTAATGTTAGGGAGATTGTTTTTCGTTTAATGTTAGGGGGGATTGCTTTTGGTTTAATGTTAGGGAGATTGTTTTTGGTTTAATGTTAGGGGGATTGCTTTTACTTTAATGTTAGGGAGATTGTTTTTCGTTTAATGTTAGGGATTGCTTTTGCTTTAATGTTAGGGAGATTGTTTTTCGTTTAATGTTAGGGGGATTGCTTTTGGTTTAATGTTAGAAAGATTGCTATTGCTTTAATGTTAGGTAGATTGCTTTTGCTTTAATGTCAGGGAGATTGCTTTTGCTTTAATGTCAGGGAGATTGCTTTTGCTTTAATGTCAGGGAGATTGCTTTTGCTTTAATGTTAGGGAGATTGCTTTTGGTTTAATGTTAGGGAGATTGCTTTTGCTTTAATGTTAGGTAGATTGCTTTTGGTTTAATGTCAGGGAGATTGCTTTTGGTTTAATGTTAGGGCGATTGCTTTTTCAGGGAGATTGCTTTTGGTTTAATGTCAGGGAGATTGCTTTCGCTTTAATGTTAGGGCGATTTTAATTGCTTTGGTTCAGGGAGATTGCTTTTCGGTTTAATGTTAATTGCTTTTGGTTTAATGTTAGGGAGATTGCTTTTGGTTTAATGTTAGGGATATTGCTTTTGGTTTAATGTTAGGGAGATTGCTTTTGGTTTAATGTTAGGATTGATATTGCTTTTGGTTTAATGTTAGGGATATTGCTTTTGGTTTAATGTTAGGGATATTGCTTTTGGTTTAATGTTAGATAGATTGCTTTTGCTTTAATGTTTGGTAGATTGCTTTTGCGTTTAATGTGAGGGAGATTGCTTTTGCTTTAATGTTAGGTAGATTGCTTTTGGTTTAATGTTAGAAATATTGCTTTTGGTTTAATGTTAGAAATATTGCTTTTGGTTGAATGTTAGGGAGATTGCTTTTGGTTTAATGTTAGAGAGATTGCTTTTGGTTTAATGTTAGGTAGATTGCTTTTGGTTTAATGTTAGGTAGATTGCTTTTGGTTTAATGTTAGGTAGATTGCTTTTTGGTTTAATGTTAGGTAGATTGCTTTTGCTTTAATGTTAGGTAGATTGCTTTTGGTTTAATGTTAGGGAGATTGCTTTTGCTTTAATGTTAGGGAGATTGCTTTTGGTTTAATGTTAGGGAGATTGCTTTTGGTTTAATGCTAGAGAGATTGCTTTGGGTTTAATGTTAGAGAGATTGCTTTTGGTTTAATGTTAGGTAGATTGCTTTGGGTTTAATGTTAGGGAGACTGATTTTTGGTTTAATGTTAGAGAGATTGATTTTGGTTTAATGTCAGGGATATTGCTTTTGGTTTGATGTTAGAGAGATTGTTTTTTGCTTTAATGTTAGGTAGATTGCTTTTGGTTTAATGTTAGGAAGATTGCTTTTGGTTTAATGTTAGAAATATTGCTTTTGGTTTAATGTTAGAAATATTGCTTTTGGTTTGAATGTTAGGGAGATTGCTTTTGTTTTAATGTTAGAGAGATTGCTTTTGCTTTAATGTTAGGTAGATTGCTTTTGGTTTTTAATGTTTGGTTTAATGTTAGATTGCTTTTGGTTTAATGTTAGGTAGATTGCTTTTGGTTTTAATGTTAGGGAGATTGCTTTTGGTTTAATGTTAGGGAGATTGCTTTTGCTTTAATGTTAGGGAGATTGCTTTTGGTTTAATGTTAGAGAGATTGCTTTTGGTTTAATGTTAGAGAGATAGCTTTTGGTTTAATGTTAGGGAGATTGCTTTGGGTTTAATGTTAGGGAGATTGCTTTGGTTTAATGTTAGGAGACTGATTTTGGTTTAATGTTAGAAATATTGCTTTTGGTTTGATGTTAGAAAGATTGCTTTTGCTTTAATTTAGGAGATTGCTTTTGGCTTAAAGAGATTGCTTTTGGTTTAATGTTAGGGAGATTGCTTTTGGTTTAATGTTAGGGAGATTGCTTTTGGTTTAATGTTAGAAAGATTGCTTTTGGTTTAATGTTAGGGAGATTGCTTTTGGTTTAATGTTAGGGGGATTGTTTTTGGTTTAATGTTAGAAATATTCCTTTTGGTTTAATGTTAGGGGGATTGCTTTTAGGGAGGTTTAATGTTAGAAAGATTGCTTTTGCTTTAATGTTCAGGAAATTGC
Organism: Doris montereyensis; assembly: GCA_037039925.1. Taxonomy (NCBI): domain Eukaryota; kingdom Metazoa; phylum Mollusca; class Gastropoda; order Nudibranchia; family Dorididae; genus Doris; species Doris montereyensis. The sequence goes on from JAXRKP010001207.1 coordinate 24,883, forward strand.
TTTTGGTTTAATGTTAGAAAGATTGCTTTTGGTTTAATGTTAGAAAATTGCTTTTGGTTTAATGTTAGAAAGATTGCTTTTGGTTTAATGTTAGAAAGATTGCTTTTGGTTTAATGTTAGAAAGATTGCTTTTGCTTTAATGTCAGAAAGATTGCTTTTGGTTTAATGTTAGAAAGATTGCTTTTGGTTTAATGTTAGAAAGATTGCTTTTGGTTTAATGTTAGAAAGATTGCTTTTGGTTTAATGTTAGAAAGATTGCTTTTGATTTAATGTTAGAAAGATTGCTTTTTGGTTTAATGTTAGAAAGATTGCTTTTGATTTAATGTTAGAAAGATTGCTTTTGGTTTAATGTTAGAAAGATTGCTTTTGATTTAATGTTAGAAAGATTGCTTTTGATTTAATGTGAGAAAGATTGCTTTTGATTTAATGTTAGAAAGATTGCTTTTGATTTAATGTGAGAAAGATTGTTTTTGAAGATGTTAGAAAGATTGCTTTTGATTTAATGTTAGAAAGATTGCTTTTGATTTAATGTGAGAAAGACTGCTTTTGATTTAATGTGAGAAAGATTTGCTTTTGATTTAATGTTAGGGAGAATGCTTTTGATTTAATGTTTGCTTTAAGAAAGATTGCTTTTTGATTTAATGTTAGAAAAACTGCTTTTGGTTCAATGTTAAAAAGAAGACTTATTTTGGTTCAATGTTAAAAGAAGGCTTATTTTGGTTTAATGTTAAAGAAGACTTATTTTGATTTAATGTTAAAAAGACTGCTTTTGGTTTAATGTTAAAGAAGAAGACTTATTTTGGTTTAATGTTAAAAAGAAGACTTATTTTGGTTTAATGTTAAAAAGAAGACTTATTTTGGTTTAATGTTAATGAAAGATTTCTTTTGGTTTAATGTTAAAAGAAGATTTCGTTTGGTTTAATGTTAATGAAAGACTTCTTTTGGTTCAATGTTAAAAAGAAGATTTCTTTTTGGTTTAATGTTAAAAAGAAGATTTCTTTTGGTTTAATGTTAATGAAAGACTTCTTTTGGTTTAATGTTAAAAAGAAGATTTCTTTAATGTTTAATGTTAAAAAAAGACTTCTTTTGGTTGAATGTTAATGAAAGACTTCTTTGGTTTAATGTTAATGAAAGATTTCTTTGGTTCAATATTAATGAAAGACTTCTTTGGTTTAATGTTAAAAAGAAGATTTCTTTTGGTTCAATTTGTTAATGAAAGACTTCTTTTGGTTCAATGTTAAAAAGAAGACTTATTTTGGTTTAATGTTAAAGAAGACTTCTTTTGGTTCAATGTTAATGAAAGACTTTTGGTTTGGTTCAATGTTAAAAAAGAAGACTTCTTTTTGGTTCAATGTTAAAAAGAAGACTTTTGGTTCAATGTTAAAAGAAGACATATTTTTGTTCAATGTTAAAAGAAGACATCTTTTGGTTCAATGTTAAAAAGAAGACTTATTTTGATTCAATGTTAAAAAGAAGACATCTTTTGGTTCAATGTTAAAAAGAAGACTTCTTTGTTCAATGCTAAAAAGAAGACTTCTTTTGGTTTAATGTTAAAAAGAAGACTTTTGGTTCAATGTTAAAAAGAAAACATCTTTTGGTTCAATTTGGTTCAATGTTAAAGAATACTTCTTTTGGTTCAATGTCACAAGATTATTTTTGGCTTAATGTTAGAAAGACTGCTTTTGGTTTAATGTTAGGGAGATTGCTTTTGGTTTACTCTTGGCAAGATTGCTTTTGGTTTACTGTTAGCAAGACTGATTTTGATTTAATGTGAGAAAGATTGATTTTTGATTTAATGTGATAAAGATTGCTTTTTGGTTTAATGTTAGAAAGACTGTTTTTGATTTAATGTGATAAAGATTGCTTTTGATTTAATGTTACAAAGACTGCTGTTGGTTTAATGTTAGCAAGATTGCTTTTGGTTTAATGTTAGAGAGACTGGTTTTGGTTTAATGTTACAAAGACTGCGTTTGTTTCAATGTTAGGGAGATCACTTTTCGTTTACTATTAGAAAGACTGCTGTTGGTTTAATGGGGAGAAAACCAACAAAAACTCAGGATCCATAAGGCCCTCAAGGAACATTATTTCCATTGAATAAAAAAAATCGTTTGACTTACTGATACCAACACATGTCAACGCAATTAACAGCACGTTTTACATTGCATGTCTGTTACTGTCATGCGGTGATCATTACGTCATCACATGACGATCAGATGAGTTTTCGAGATGCAAGAGTTGCACAATACATATATATATATATATATATATATATATATATATATATATATATATATATATATATATATATATATATATAGAGAGAGAGAGAGAGAGAGAGAGAGAGAGAGATAGATAGAGAGAGAGAGAGAGAGAGAGATAGATAGATAGATAGATAGAGAGAGAGAGAGAGAGAGAGAGAGAGAGAGAGAGAGAGAGAGAGAGAGAGAGAGAGAGAGAGAGAGAGAGAGAGAGAGAGAGAGAGAGAGAGAGAGAGAGAGAGAGAGAGAGAGAGAGAGAGAGAGAGAGAGAGAGAGGGAGAGAGAGAGAGAGAGAGAGAGAGAGAGAGAGAGAGAGAGAGAGAGAGAGAGAGAGAGAGAGAGAGAGAGAGAGAGAGAGAGAGAGAGAGAGAGAGAGAGAGAGAGAGAGATACAGACAGACAGACAGACAGACAGAAAGACAGACAGACAGACAGACAGACAGACAGACAGACAGACAGACAGAGATGGAGGAGGGGGTGAGAGCAGAGTAGACGTGCTTATCTGAGCAAATGATCCCAATTTTTTTACTCCACCAATATATAAAAGAAAAGAAAAGACATCATTTTTGGCATCATGAATCACAAAAGATGACAGAGCAATAATATAAGTTTTTGATATTAAAAATTAACCTTTGTCGAGATGCATTATGAGGTATTTTGAAATGTGCTTTAAAAAAATAGAGTATTGTCGTGTTTACCATAATGTGGCGCTTTGAAAAGTAAAACCACACAATGATCTTGAAGCTTGGCATTTGCTTGTTCTCTCTCGCTAAGCCATAGTGATCCGTTTGCAAGGCGACAACTCTATGGAAATACAAGGTAGCAGTGCAAATGGTCTATAAGTAAATATTTGTCCTTTGCATGAGTTAAGCCTCATTGTTGTTATGTTGACAAACCAGCGTAGCGGTGAGAGAGAAGATATTTTGTCTGACTGCTTATGTGTTAAAATGTATAGGAAAGAATTCTTGTTGGTTATGCTGTTTTATGATTTTATATTCAAACTAGTGGGTCCATATCAAAACTCACCGAACGATGGTTAAAATATTATCGTCATCCTCTTTTAAGGAAACTCATTTGAATTGGAGTCAAAAGCCAAGCCTTCAATAATTTTTACAAGCAGGTAACAGAGACAAATATGTTTTCTGTAATCCCCAGGCTAGAGCAGAGTCTTCGAATTATTTACGTATTTATACTTTAATATACCCAAGGTTTATCAAGAAAAGATTCCAATTTTCAATAATGATAGACTTATAGTAATGTTTTAGTATACATGTATTGCAGTACCTGTCAATCAAATCTATGTGCTTATCTCTTATCACAATTTGATCTGAGAAATCATGTAAACAGAAAGGTTTAGGGAAGGTTTGTGAGGAAGGCTCAAAGGATAGGGGAACGGCCTCTGACTATAGAGGTTAGCGGCGAATACCCAATAAGCAGTCGACGAACCAACTGGCGTTGGTCATGAAGGCCGAGGTACGGATGGATAAATGAAATAGCTCAGTTCTTTCGAAAACCTCATTTTTCCAAAGATGCGTGACTTCTAGAGAATCGAGGAACCTAAAATCCAATCCCTGGGAAGATGGAGGTCGGAAGTCTAAGACGGCAGTTCATGTCGGAAAAGGAAAACTGTCTTCAAACCATAGGCAGACAGGGATCAATAGCTTGGAGCAGCAGCCTGTCCAGAAGCCAATCTCTGAATTCAATCCTGGCTCTCCTGGATGGGGAATCAACTGCAAGTCTCGGGAGATGTTGACGCCCCTTGGGGATAATTTATTAAGCACGCCAATGATATCCCAAAGGAAGATCGGAACATGGAATAGGAAGGTCTTTCAAGTGGCAAAGGAAATGATACGGTAAGTATAATATCGACCTACCAAGATGGAACCACAAAGTACACGATAACCGATGACAATCAGTACAATATTGGAATCAACGATTGTCATATAAGCCAACATTTCCAACAGTATCTAAATAAACATCTCCAACACAACCCAACACAACATTTTCATCATAACCTAAACAAACGTATCAAACACTACCCAAACCAGCATGTGAAACACTAACTATACCAACATCTCCAACACTACCTAAAATAACATATCAAACACTACTTAAAATAACATCTCCAACACTACCTAAAATAACATATCAAACACTACTTAAAATAACATCTCAAACACTACCTAAAATAGCATTTCAAACACTACTTAAAATAACATCTCAAACACTACCTAAAATAACATATCAAACACTACTTAAAATAACATCTCAAACACTACCTAAAATAACATCTCAAACACTACCTAAAATAACATCTCAAACACTGCTTAAAATAACATCTCAAACACTACTTAAATCAACATCTCCAACACTGCCCTAACCAATATCTGCAAAATACTACTCAAACAAACACATCCAACACTACTCAGGCCATTATCTCCAACATTACCCAAACCAACATCTTTAATATTGCCCCCAAAAACATCTCCATCACTACATAAACCAACATCTGCAACGCTACCAAACAAACATATCAATTTCAATTTTAATTTCAATTTCAATTTCAATTTCAATTTCAATTTCAATTCATTTCAATTTCAATCATCTTTATTGATCCTTTAAAAAAGGAAATTATACTTGTGTTATCACAATTTCCGTTTGAAAAATAAAAGAATACATCAGTGCATAAATTAAATTAGTTAATCATTAAAATGTTTAGATTTTAGGAGAAGTATACAAAAATTCAAAGGTGGGTAAATAAATAGTGCGGTGAAACAATATATATAAAACATAAAAAAGATAGAATAATTATAAACAAATCAGTTTAGCTTCATACACATTCATTAACTTATCATAAATCATTCATTCACCATCCTTCAATTTACATTTCTTAAACATTGTGAGGAAAACGCCATTGTGCTTTCAAAGTAAGGTATGGTCAAACTTTCGTATGGCACTTGGAAGAAAAGATCTAAAACATCTCTCAGTGCGGGATTTTAAATGTATAAGTCGACCGCTTCTACTACTTGTTTTGGGTATGGAGAAAAGAGGATGGGTGTTGTCTTTAAGTATACTCCTGAGTTTGTTCTTGCATTGAACCTCATACAGATCTTCAAAGTTCTCCGGCTCTACATCCTTTATGAGTTTCCATATGTGTTTTCTGTGTCCTATTAAATTTATTCTTTTCTCTATCTCTTGTATTTCCTCTCCATGTAGTTATACTAAAAATAATAATACTCTTTATGCACGCTTGATGGAAAAGTTTTATTAGAGTATTATCAATTTGAAACTTATTAAGCTTCTTCATAAAATACATTCTTTTGTTCACGTTCTTTAAAACTTTATTTGATTGTTTTTGGCATTCTAACTTCTCGTCAAAACCTATGCCAAGATATTTATATTCTTTAACTTTCTCAACTGTTTCATCTTTTATAACAATATCATTATGGATATTATTTGTTTTCCTAAAATCAAAAATCCTTTCTTTTTTTTTGTTAACATTAAGTTGTAAATAATTGTCATCACACCATTTTACAAACGTTTTGATTTCTTGAGCATAATTGATTAGATCTACTTCTGACCTGATAAGAGCTTGGATATATGTATCATCTGCATATTTTATTTTTGGGATGTTTTCAAACGCAGTTTTATAATCATTAGAGTAGATATCCAACACTAACGAGAACAAAATATTCAACACTATTCAAACCAACATCTCCAACACTATCTAGACCAACATCTTCAACCCTAACTAAAACAAATCTCTTACATTACCTCAATCAACATCTTTAACATACTCCAACAACATATTTAGCACTATCCAAACCAACATCTTTAACACTATCCAAACCAACATATTTAACACTACCCAAACTAACATCTTTAAAACAAATCAACATATTTAACACTATCCAAACTAACATCTTTAACACTACCCAAATCAACATCTTTAACACTATCCAAACTAACATCTTTAACACTATCCAAATCAACATATTTAGCACTATCCAAACCAACATCTTTAACACTATCCAAACCAAATCAACATACCCAAATCAACATCTTTAACACTACCCAAATCAACATCTTTAACACTACCCAAATCAACATTTTTAACACTACCCAAATCAACATTTTTAACACTACCCAAATCAACATCATTTTTAACACTACCCAAATCAACATCTTTAACACTACCCAAATCAACATTTTTAACACTACCCAAATCAACATCTTTTAACACTACCCAAATCAACATCTTTAACACTACCCAAAACATACCCAAATCAACATTTAACACTACCCAAATCAACATTTTTAACACTACCCAAATCAACATCTTTAACACTAACATGCAAGCAACTTTAACACTACCCAAAGCAAAATTTTAACACTACCCAAATCAACATCTCTAACACTACCCAAACCAACATTTTTAACACTACCCAAATCAACATTTTTAACACTACCCAAATCAACATTTTTAACACTAACCAAATCAACATTTTTAACACTACCCAAACCAACATTTTTAACTACCCAAATCAACATCTTCTTACTACACAAACCAACATTTTTAACACTACTTAAACCAACATTTTTAACACTACCCAAATCAACATCTTTAACACTACCCAAATCAATATCTTTAACACTACCCAAATCAACATCTCTAACACTACCCAAATCAACATCTTTAACACTACCCAAACCAACATTTTTAACACTACCCAAATCAACATCTCTAACACTACCCAAATCAACATCTCTAACACTACCCAAATCAACATCTCTAACTACCCAAATCAACATCTCTAACACTACCCAAATCAACATCTCTAACACTACCCAAACCAACATTTTTAACACCCAAATCAACATTTTTAACACTACCCCCATCTTTAAAATCATTTTTAAACACCCAAATCAACATTTTTAACACTACCCAAATCAACATTTTTAACACTACCAACAACTACCAACATTTTTAACACATTTTTACCCAAACCAACATTTTTAACACTACCCAAACCAACATTTTTTAACACTACCCAAATCAACATTTTAACACTACCCAAATCAACTACCCAAACCAACATTTTTAACACTACCCAAATCAACAATGTCTTTAACACTCTAAAGGTACCTCTAGACCAACAAGTGAGCGGGTCTTGGGTGAAATTGTTCCCGTTTGTTCCTATCAATTTACCTTATGTATAGGTGTAATGGGCATGGTGTATTGAGTTGAAATATGTCTTTAACACTCCGATTGCCAAATCAACATCTAACACTACCCAATATCAACATTTTTAACACTACCCAAACTTAACATTTTTAACAATATCCAAATTCATTACAGTTTTTTAACAATATCAAAATTAGACTAAATCAACAGTTTTATCACCCAAACAATATCTTTAACATTAGACTAGATCAGGAGTGATCCAAATCAACATTTTTAACACTAGATTAAACTAACATCTTTGATACAATATCAGTTTTTTTAACATCAGATTAGCAACATTTTAACACTACCCAATATCAACAATTAACACTACCCAAAGCAAAAGTTTTATTTGATACAATATCAACAATCTACACTAGATTAGAGTTAACACTACCTAAATCAACATTTTTAACACTACCCAAATCAACATTTTGGTTGACTAACCAAATCAACATTTTTAACACGGAATTACCAGTTTTTTTGACACAAAATCAACATCTTTAACACTATCAAAAAACCAGTTTTTTTAACAATATCTAAAATTTGACCAATTGAACCAAATCAACATCTTTTAACACTATCAAAATCAATAGATTAACACTTTTAAATCAACATATCTAAAATTACCCAGATTACAGTTTTGTTTATACAAATCAACATTTTTAACACTACCCAAATCAAGTTTTGGTTGATACAATATCAAAATTAAACTACCCAGATCAAGTTTTCTTTGATACAAATCAACATCTCTAACACTACCCAAATCAACATCTCTAACACTACCCAAACCAACATTTTTAACACCCAGATCAACATTTTTAACATACCCAAATCAAATTTTTAACACCAAATTAACATTTTTAACATACCCAATATCAACATTTTTAACACTACCCAAATTAACATTTTTAACACTACCCAAATCAACATTTTAGACACAGATTAAGTTTTTAACACTACCCAAACCAACATTTTTAACACTACCCAAACCAACATTTTTAACACTACCCAAAACCAAATTTTTACCCAAACCAGACATTGTTTGATACAATATCAAAATTAGACCAGATTAACATTTTTAACACTACCCAATATCAAAAATTAACACCAGATTAGAGTCTTTAACACTTAAAGATTACCTCTAGACCAACAAGTGAGCGGGATTGAGTGAAATTTTGTTTGTCTTTATCAAAATTAGATAGGTTAATGGGCATGGTGTTTGAGTTGAAATATGTCGTTGTCAAAATTAGACTTCCGATTGAAACGGCGGTTTTGAATTTTGATACAATTTTACCATGTTCAATAGATTAGAGTTTTCATTTTTGATACAATATCAAAATTAGACCAGATTAGAGTTTTATTTGATACAATATCAAAATTAGACTAGATTAGAGTTTTGTTTGATACAATATCAAAATTAGACTAGATTAGAGTTTTGTTTGATACAATATCAAAATTAATCAGATTAGAGTTTTATTTGATACAATATCAAATTAGACTAGATTAGGTTTTTGTTTGATACAATATCAAAATTAGACCAGATTAGAGTTTTATTTGATACAATATCAAAATTAGACCAGATTAGAGTTTTATTTGATACAATATCAAATTAGACCAGATTAGAGTTTTATTTGATACAATATCAAAAATTAGACCAGATTAGAGTTTTATTTGATACAATATCAAAATTAGACCAGATTAGAGTTTTGTTTGATACAATATCAAAATTAGACCAGATTAGAGTTTTATTTGATACAATATCAAAATTAGACCAGATTAAAGTTTTGTTTGATACAATATCAAAATTAGACCAGATTAGAGTTTTGGTTGATACAATATCAAAATTAGACCAGATTAGAGTTTTGTTTGATACAATATCAAAATTAGACCAGATTAGAGTTTTGTTTGATACAATATCAAAATTAGACTAGATTAGAGTTTTGTTTGATACAATATCAAAATTAGACTAGATTAGAGTTTTGTTTGATACAATATCAAAAATTAGACTAGATTAGAGTTTTGTTTGATACAATATCAAAATTAGACCTAGATTAGAGTTTTGTTTGATACAATATCAAAATTAGACCAGATTAGAGTTTTGTTTGATACAATATCAAAATTAGACCAATTAGAGTTTTGTTTGATACAATATCAAAATTAGACTAGATTAGAGTTTTGTTTGATACAATATCGAAATTAGACCAGATTAGAGTTTTGTTTGATACAATATCAAAATTAGACCAGATTAGAGTTTTAATTGATACAATATCAAAATTAGACCAGATTAGAGTTTTGTTTGATACAATATCAAAATTAGACCAGATTAGAGTTTTGTTTGATACAATATCAAAATTAGACCAGATTAGAGTTTTATTTGATACAATATCAAAATTAGACCAGATTAGAGTTTTATTTGATACAATATCAAAATTAGACCAGATTAGAGTTTTATTTGTTACAATATCGAAATTAGAAATTAGATACTAAATTTAGATTAGAGTTTTGTTTTATTAGTGAGTTTTGTTTTTATGAAGTTTTGAAAAATAGTATACGAGAACAACCAAAATAGCAAAAAATATTGTATACAAAAATAAATTTTCCAAACCTAAAATATATATATACAAATAAGTATCTGATACTTTTTCTTTGCTTCCCTCCATTCATCATCCATACAAATATTTCATAAAGATACATTCAGAAATAAAAAAGGAGATAAGAAATAATGAACAAAAAGGACATTTTAAGAAAATAGCATTTATCTCTTATTTTCTGTTATTTGAATATATCTTTCTCCAATAAGCCTAAGAAAAAGAGTAAGATAATACTTTGAAACATCATAAAACTTCGCGATGTTCTCAACTTCTTCGTATTGACACTGTTTCGAGTGCACCAGCACCTTTTACTCATTGTGAGATGGTGCCTTTTGATAATAGGTCTGCAGAATATGTTCCTTATTTTCCGGAAGATCTAAGGATTTATTAAATAGCGTCTTTGTGGCCATCAAAATTAGTACCAAGATTATACTTTAGGTAATATTTCTGCTTTTACCGTATAATAGCTGTGTTGAAAGATAGGCCTGTATCGTTTCTAAAATCCTATAAATTCAAATATTCGATATTGAGCTTTTTATGATATCGTTATGACCTAATGAACTGCTCTTTCCATTAAGTATCTGATAGTCTAGATTTGTCCCAGAACACATCCCTCCCTTTAAGCAACATCTTCAACCTATTCAATCCAACATTTCCAACATTATGAACTGAATCAACATCTCCAACACTATACAAGCCAAAATCTCCAACACTACTAAACCAACATCTTTTCCCCGCCCCAACCCAAACCAACATCTCCAACACTAACAAAACAAACATCTCTAACACTATCCTAAAAGAACATTTCTAACACTACCCAAACCTACATCTCTAATGGTGCCCAAACCAACATCTCTAACCTACCTTAAACCAATATCTAAACACTATTAAACCAACATCTCTAACACTATCCAAACCAACATCTGTAACACTACCCAAACCAACATCTGTATCACTACCTAAACCAATCTCTACAACATTACCCAAAGAAAAAAACGGAATGAAACTCTTTCCATTCTATGATTACCTAAAAACCAATCTTCTACAACAAACATTTTACCTAAAAAATCTCCAACACTACCCAAAAATTTCTAACACTACCCAAATCAACTCTACAAAACAAACATCTCTAACACTACAGAACTAAAACATCTGTGACACTACCCAAACCAAATATCTTTCACTACCAAACCAAACCTCTACAACACAACACCCAAACCAGCTAACACTAGAACATTACCCAAACAAAAAAAATCTCTAGCATTACCTAAACCCAAAACCAATCTCTACAACACTACCCAAACAACATCTGTGATACCCAAACCAATATCTTTCACTACCAAACAACCATCTCAACACTACCCAAACAACCATCTCTAACACTACCCAAACAACCATCTCTAACACTACCCAAAACAACAACCATCTCTAACACTACCCAAACAACCATCTCTAACACTACCCAAACAACCATCTCTAACACTACCCAAACAACCATCTCTAACACTACCCAAACAACCATCTCTAACACTACCCAAACAACCATCTCTAACACTACCCAAACAACCATCTCTAACACTACTCAAACAACCATCTCTAACACTACCCAAACAACCATCTCTAACATTATCCAAACAATCATCTCTGACACTATTCAAACCAACATGTCTAACACTACTCAAACCAACATATTTAACACTACTCAAACCAACATATCTAACACTACCCAAAAACATCTCTAACACTACCCAAACAAATCTCTAACTACTCAAACCAACATGTCTAACACTACCTAAACCGACATGTCTAGCACTACACAAACCAACATCTCTAATAGTACCCAAACCAACATCTCTAACACTACACAAACCAACATCTCTAACACTACCCAAACCAACATCTCTAACACTACCCAAACCAACATCTCTAACACTACAAAACCAACATCTCTAACACTACAAAAACCAACATCTCTAACACTACTCAAACCAACATCTCCAACACTACCCAAACCAACCTACACCATTACCGAAACAAACATCTCTAACACTACCCAAGCCAACATCTCTAACACTACTTAAATCAATATCTCTAACGATACCCAAACCAACATGTCTAACACTACCCAAACCAACATCTCTAACACTACTCAAACCAACATCTCTATCAGTACCCAAACTAACATCGCTAACAGTGCCCAAACCAACATCTCTAATACTACCCAAACCAACGTTTCTAATACTACCCAAACCAACATGCCTAACACTGCCCAAACCAACATCTGTAACACTACCCAAACCAGCATCTCTAACACTACCCAAACAAACATCTCCTAACACTACCCAAACCAACATGTCTAAGACTGCCCAAACCAACATCTCTAACACTACCAAAACCAACATCTCTAACACTACCCAAACCAACATCTCTAATACTACTTAAATCAACATCTCTAACGATACCCAAACCAACATCTCTAACACTACTTAAATCAATATCTCTAACATTACCTTAACCAACATCTCTAAAGGATACGGGAAAACAAATATCTCTAACACTACCCAAACAAATATCTCAACACTACCCAAACAAACATCTCTAATACTACCCAAACCAAGATCTCTAACACTACCTAAACCAACATCTCTAATACTACTCAAACCAACATCTCTAATACTACTCAAACCAACATCTCTAATACTACCCAAACCAACATCTCTAATACTACTCAAACCAACATCTCTAATACTACCTCAAACCAACATCTCTAATACTACTCAAACCAACATCTCTAATACTACTCAAACCAACATCTCTAATACTACTCAAACCAACATCTCTAATACTACTCAAACCAACATCTCTAATACTACTCAAACCAACATCTCTAATAGTACTCAAACCAACATCTCTAACACTACCCAAACCAACATCTCTAATACTACTCAAACCAACATCTCCAACACTACTTCAAACCAACATCTCTAATACTACTCAAACCAACATCTCTAACACTACTCAAAACCAACATCTCTAATACTACTCAAACCAACATCTCTAATACTACCCAAACCAACATCTCCAATACTACCCAAACCAACATCTCTAACACTACTCAAACCAACATCTCTAATACTACTCAAACCAACATCTCTAACACTACTCAAACCAACATCTCTAATACTACTCAAACCAACATCTCCAACACTACTCAAACCAACATCTCTAATACTACTCAAACCAACATCTCTAACACTACCCAAACCAACATCTCCAATACTATTCAAACCAACACCTCTAACACTACCCAAACCAACATCTCTAATACTACTCAAACCAACATCTCTAATACTACTCAAACCAACAGCTCTAACACTACCCAAACCAACATCTCCAATACTACTCAAACCAACACCTCTAACATTACTCAAACCAACAGCTCTAATACTACTCAAACCAACAGCTCTAACACTACCCAAAACCAACATCTCCAATACTGCTCAAACCAACACCTCTAACACTACTCAAACCAACATCTCTAATACTACTCAAACCAACATCTCCAACACTACTCAAACCAACATGCCCTATAACATACACTTGTGTTTTGTATGCTGTTGTGTAAGTATTGATACTGTACACCGTATGTTTGATTAAGGAAACGGAACTAATATTATATTAATGACTTCTCAACAAGGCGACCAATAGCTATACATTTTATCACATTAGCCTTCACTAATATACATCTTGATAAATATCAGCTTTGTTTTATATAATTTCCGGAAGAATGAAAATCACTAAACATTTTTAACCGGCAACATCAGTAATAATAAAAATTGAAACAACAAGTAATACATAATATTATTATATTGTGTTCAATGACATTACCATAAAACATTAAACATTTTTCAATATGTAACAAGTCAATTAAAATTATCGACTTACTTGCGAGACTAACTCAATCATTACCCCACCCCCAACCCCCTACTACTCTCAACAATATCTTCTTCGATGATCGATTAATGTTGTAGCTTTCTAGAGAACAACTCGAGCTCCTCATTCACCCGATCTTGATGCCTTGGGTTTCTTCGTATTGGGTTTGAAAAATATTATGTATAAAAAAGATATCCAAAGACTTTATTTCAGTGGAAACAAGAAATAGAACATCTTGTAAAAGGCATTTGACACCTGAGAAGTGCGCACACAGTCGGAAACTTTGTAAAGCGAGGAAACTTTGCCAGAGCAGACAACACGTCACTTTGAGCAATTTCTTTGTGACCACTAGTGAGGTGGAACACACTTTCTTTAGACCACTAGTAGGGGGAACACAATTTCTTTAGACCATAGTAGGTGGAACACAATTTCTTTAGACCACTAGTAGGGGGAACACAATTTCTTTAGACCACTAGTAGGTGGAACACACTTTCTTTAGACCACTAGTAGGGGGAACACAATTTCTTTAGACCACTAGTAGGGGAACACAATTTCTTTAGACCACTAGTAGGTGGAACACAATTTCTTTAGACCACTAGTAGGGGGAACACAATTTCTTTAGACCACTAGTAGGGGGAACACAATTTCTTTAGACCACTAGTAGGGGGAACAATAATTTCTTTAGACCACTAGTAGGTGGAACACAATTTCTTTAGACCACTAGTAGGGGGACACAATTTCTTTAGACCACTAGTAGGGAACACAATTTCTTTAGACCACTAGTAGGGAACAATTTCTTTAGACCACTAGTAGGGGGAACACAATTTCTTTAGACCACTAGTAGGGGGGGACACAATTTCTTTAGACCACTAGTAGGGGGAACACAATTTCTTTAGACCACTAGTAGGGGGATCACAATTTCTTTTACACCACTAGTAGGGGGAACACAATTTCTTTAGACCACTAGTAGGGGGAACACAATTTCTTTAGACCACTAGTAGGGGGAACACAATTTCTTTAGACCACTAGTAGGGAGAACACAATTTCTTTAGACCATTAGTAGGGGAACACAATTTCTTTAGACCACTAGTAGGGGGAACACAATTTCTT
>JAXRKP010001207.1:45000-57500 GCA_037039925.1 Doris montereyensis
AGCTAAACAATGTATAAATGTGGATTACTTTTGAAGAGAATTCTGTCTCTGAATGGGCACATAAACACAAAGAACTACATTGCTGTTTCATGTAAACCGTGTCTCTGTTTACTAAAAGAATCTCTCATGATCTGAAAGTCACCTCTCTGGGTTTCTCTGAGTCACCTCTCATAATCAGTTCTTATTTCTTCTTGGCCGTCTCTGTCTCTCTCAATCTCAATGACCAATATCTCTCTCTCTCTCTCTGGAGACCAGACTCTCTCCAATGGTTCTCAGCTCTCTCTCTCTACGACCCATACCGCAAAATCATCAGCATCGTAGCATGCACCGATGGGCGCTCTCTGGTTCAACTCTTAGACTATCTCTCTGAGGCTTCCTCAAGGATACAATGCCTCTCTCGCTCTCCCTCCCTCACTTCAAGATTTAAAACACTATCTCAAGATATTCGAGACCCATCCCTCCCTCCCTCTGCTCTCCCTTCTCTCCCTTCTAATCTCATTCTCGTCTTCCTCTCCATCCTCCCTCCCTCTCCCTCCCTCCCTTTCTCTGTAGTTTCCTCTCCCTCCCTCTTCATAAAAATGGAAAACAATCAATTCGATAGCATTGGCTCTCTTGCTCCCTCTCTGTATCATTCCTTTCTCTCTCTCTCTCGATATTTATTTGTCTCTCTCTGTCTCAGTCGTCTCTCTCTCTCATAATGTATCATCTCTCTCAATCTCTCTAATTTAATAATAATAATCTATTATCTAATAATAATCTCTCTCTCTCTAATAATAAAATAATAATAATAATAATTATACATTGTCTAGCTGTCGATCGAGAATAAAATATTATCAAGATCGCTGAATTGTTTAAAGCCTTTAACACTGCAGGGGCCGATATATACTATAATAATAACGATATTTCCTAGTTCTACTACAAACTTTTGTCCCCCTTGTGTCGTGCATTTTACGGGTACTGCTACTACTACTAGTACTACTACTACTACTACTACTACTACTACTACTACTACTACTGCTTAATCTGCTAATGCTAATACTACTAATACTAATAATAATAATAGTAATAACAATATAATAATAATAATAATAATAGTATCACTAATACTACTGCTTGTAACTAATAATAATAATACTACTACTACTACTACTAACTGCTACAACTACTACTACTACTACTACTACTACTACTACTACTACTACTACTACTACTAAAACTACTACTACTACTACTACTACTACTACTACTACTACTCCTACTACTACTACTACTACTACTACTACTACTAATAATAATACTACTAATACTACTACTAATATACTACTACTACTACTAATACTACTACTACTACTACTACTACTACTAATACTACAAATGTACTATTAATAAAATAATAACCATTATTACAACACCTACTACTACTACTACTACTACTACTACTACTACTACTACTACTACTACTACTACTACTACTACTACTATTACTACTTCTAATACTACTACTACTAATACTACTACTACTACTACTACTACTACTACTACCAATAATACTACTACTACTACTACTACTACTACTACAAATGTACTATTACTGCTAATACTATTATTACAACTACTACTACTACTACTACTACTACTACTACTACTACTACTACTACTACTACTACTACTACTACTACTACTACTACTACTACTACTACTACTACTACTACTACTATAATAGGTTTTCCTAATATTTTTCCAGAATGACCAATGGGGGATGTTGGACCTAAAGACCTGTATGATGTCCCTCAGATGCTGGTCACCCCATGCCGTTTTGTTATACGTTTTGATATGTATAGTTTCAGGTATCGTGGTATATCCTTTGTTGTGTCTCATACAATAGAGTAAACCGTACACAACAACGTAATCCTTACACAACAGCGTAAACCTTTCACAATAGAGTAAACCTTTTACACAATAGAGTAAACATTTCACAACAACGTAAACCTTACACAATAGAGTAAACCTTACACAACAACGTAAACCTTACACAACAGCGTAAACCTTTCACAATAGAGTAAACCTTACACAATAGAGTAAACCTTACACAACAACGTAAACTTTACACAATAGAGTAAATCTTACACAACAACGTAAACCTTACACAATAGAGTAAACCTTACACAACAACGTAAACCTTACACAATAGAGTAAATCTTACACAACAACGTAAACCTTACACAATAGAGTAAATCTTACACAACAACGTCAACCTTACACAATAGAGTAAATCTTACACAATAGAGTAAATCTTACACAATAGAGTAAATCTTATACAATAGAGTAAATCTTACACAATAGAGTAAATCTTACACAATAGAGTAAATCTTACACAACAACGTAAATCTTACACAACACAGTAAACCTTACACAACAACGTAAACCTTACACAACAACGTAAATCTTACACAATAGAGTAAACACAATAGAGTAAACTTACACAATAGAGTAAACCTTACACAATAGAGTAAACCTTACACAATAGAGTAAACCTACACAATAGAGTAAACTTACACAATAGAGTAAACCTTACACAATAGAGTAAACCTACACAACAGAGTAAATCTTACACAACACAGTAAACCTTACACAACAAGTAAATTACACAACAACGTAAATGCACACAACACAGTAAACCTTACACAACAACGTAAACCTTACACAATAGAGTAAATCTTACACAATATATAAAGCTTACACAACACAGTAAACCTTACACAACAACGTAAACCTTACACAATAGAGTAAATCTTACACAATAGAGTAAATCTTAAACAATAGAGTAAATCTTACACAATAGAGTAAACCTTACACAATAGAGTAAACCTTTCACAATAGAGTAAACCTTTCACAATAGAGTAAACCTTACACAATAGAGTAAACCTTACACAATAGAGTAAACCTTACACAACACAGTAAACCTTACACAACACAGTAAACCTTACACAACAACGTAAAACCTTTCACAATAGAGTAAACCTTACACAACACAGTAAACATTACGCAACAACGTAAACCTTTCACAATAGAGTAAACCTTACACACTAGAGTAAACCCACACAACAACGTAAACTTTACACAATAGAGTAAATCTTACACAACACAGTAAACCTTACACAACACAGTAAACCTTACACAACACAGTAAACCTTACACAATAGAGTAAACCTTACACAATAGAGTAAATCTTACACAATAGAGTAAACCTTACACAATAGAGTAAACTTACAGTAAAAATAGAGTAAATCTTACACAATAGAGTAAACCTTACACAACAACGTAAACCTTACACAATAGAGTAAATCTTACACAATAGAGTAAATCTTACACAACACAGTAAACCTTACACAATAGAGTAAATCTTACACAATAGAGTAAATCTTACACAATAGAGTAAATCTTACACAGTAGAGTAAACCTTACACAAAAGAGTAAACCTTACACAATAGAGTAAACCTTACACAATATAGTAAACCTTACACAACAACGTAAATCATACTCAATAGAGTAAATCTTACACAATAGAGTCAATCTTACACAACACAGTAAACCTTACACAACAACGTAAATCTTACACAATAGAGTAAATCTTACACAATAGAGTAAATCTTACACAATAGAGTAAATCTTACACAATAGAGTAAATCTTACACAATAGAGTAAATCTTACACAACAACGTAAACCTTACACAATAGAGTAAACCTTACACAATAGAGTAAACCTTACACAATAGAGTAAATCTTACACAATAGAGTAAATCTTACACAACAACGTAAACCTTACACAATAGAGTAAACCTTACACAATAGAGTAAACCTTACACAATAGAGTAAATCTTACACAACACAGTAAACTTTACACAATAGAGTAAATCTTACACAATAGAGTAAACCTTACACAATAGAGTAAATCTTACACAACACAGTAAACCTTACACAATAGAGTAAATCTTACACAACACAGTAAACCTTACACAACACAGTAAACCTTACACAAATAGAGTAAATCTTACACAACACAGTAAATCTTACACAACACAGTAAATCTTACACAATAGAGTAAACCTTACACAATAGAGTAAACCTTACACAATAGAGTAAATCTAAACCTTACACAATAGAGTAAATCTTACACAATAGAGTAAACCTTACACAATAGAGTAAACCTTACACAATAAGAGCAAATCTTACACAATAGAGTAAACCTTACACAAGAACATAAATCTTACACAATAGAGTAAATCTTACACAATAGAGTAAATCTTACACAATAGAGTAAATCTTACACAATAGAGTAAATCTTACACAATAGAGTAAACCTTACACAATAGAGTACACCTTACACAATAGAGTAAACCTTACACAATAGAGTAAATCTTACACAATAGAGTAAATCTTACACAATAGAGTAAACCTTACACAACAGAGTAAACCTTACACAATAGAGTAAACCTTACACAATAGAGTAAACATTACACAACAACGTAAATGTTACACAATAGAGTAAACCTTACACAACAACGTAAATCTTACACAATAGAGTAAATCTTACACAATAGAGTAAATCTTACACAATAGAGTAAACCTTACACAACAACGTAAACCTTACACAATAGAGTAAATCTTACACAATAGAGTAAATCTTACACAACAACGTAAACCTTACACAACAACGTAAATCTTACACAACAACGTAAACCTTACACAACAACGTAAATCTTACACAACAACGTAAACCTTACACAACAACGTAAACCTTACACAATAGAGTAAACCTTACACAATAGTAAATCTTACACAATAAAGTAAATCTTACACAATAGAGTAAACCTTACACAACAACGTAAACCTTACACAATAGAGTAAATCTTACACAATAGAGTAAATCTTACAACAACGTAAACCTTACACAATAGAGTAAATCTTTACAATATAGAGTAAACCTTACACAATAGAGTAAACCTTACACAATAGAGTAAATCTTACACAATAGAGTAAACCTTACACGAGAACATAAATCTTACACAATAGAGTAAATCTTACACAATAGAGTAAATCTTACACAATAGAGTAAATCTTACACAATAGAGTAAAATCTTACACAACAGAGTAAATCTTACACAATAGAGTAAACCTTACACAATAGAGTAAACCTTACACAATAGAGTAAATCTTACACAATAGAGTAAATCTTACACAATAGAGTAAACCTTACACAACAGAGTAAACCTTACACAATAACGTAAATAGAGTAAACATTACACAATAGAGTAAACCTTACACAACAGCGTAAATGTTATACAATAGAGTAAACCTTACACAACAAGTAAATCTTACACAATAGAGTAAATCTTACACAATAGAGTAAACCTTACACAACAACATAAACCTTACACAATAGAGTAAATCTTACACAATAGAGTAAATCTTACACAATAGAGTAAATCTTACACAACAAGTAAACCTTACACAAAGAGTAAACCTTACACAATAGAGTAAATCTTACAAAATAGAGTAAACCTTACACAACAACGTAAATCTTACACAATAGAGTAAACCTTATACAATAGAGTAAACCTTACACAACAACGTAAACCTTACACAATAGAGTAAATCTTACACAATAGAGTAAACCTTACACAATAGAGTAAATCTTACACAATAGAGTAAACTTTACACAATAGAGTAAACCTTACACAATAGAGTAAATCTTACACAATAGAGTAAACCTTACACAATAGAGTAAATCTTACACAATAGAGTAAATCCTACACAACAACGTAAACCTTACACAATAGAGTAAATCTTACACAATAGAGTAAATCTTACACAACAAGTAAACTTACACAATAAAACTTACACAACACAGTAAACCTTACACAACAACGTAAACCTTACACAATAGAGTAAATCTTACACAACAACGTAAATCTCACACAATAGAGTAAACCTTACACAACAACGTAAACCTTACACAACAACGTAAACCTTACACAACACAGTAAATCTTACACAACAAGTAAACCTTACACAATAGAGTAAACCTTACACAATAGAGTAAACCTTACACAACAACGTAAACCTTACACAATAGATTAAACCTTACACAGCAAGTAAATCTTCACAATAGAGTAAACCTTACACAATAGAGTAAATCTTACACAATAGAGTAAATCTGACACAATAGAGTAAATCTTACACAACAGAGTAAATCTTACACAATAGAGTAAATCTTACACAACAATAGTAAATCTTACACAACAGAGTAAATCTTACACAATACATTAAATCTTATACAATAGACTAAATCTTACACAACAGTAAATCTTACACACCACAGTAAATCTTACACAATAGAGTAAATCTTACACAATAGAGTAAATCTTACACAATACAGAGTAAATCTTACACAATAGAGTAAATCTTACACAATACAGTAAATCTTACACAATAGAGTAAATCTTACACACCACAGTAAATCTTACACAATAGAGTAAATCTTTACACACCACAGTAAATCTTACACACCACAGTAAATCTTACACAATAGAGTAAATCTTTACACACCACAGTAAACACACACAGTAAACAGTAAATCTTACACACCACAGTAAATCTTATCTTCACACAATACAGTAAATCTTACACACCACAGTAAATCTTACACAACACAGTAAATCTTACACAACACAGTAAATCTTACACAAAAGAGTAAATCTTACACAATACAGTAAATCTTACACAATAGTAAATCTTACAATAATAGAGTAAATCTTACACACCACAGTAAATCTTACACAATAGAGTAAATCTTACACACCACAGTAAATCTTACACAATAGAGTAAATCTTACACAACAGAGTAAATCTTACACAATAGAGTAAATCTTACACAATAGAGTAAATCTTACACAATAGAGTAAATCTTACACAATAGAGTAAATCTTACACAACACAGTAAATCTTACACAATAGAGTAAATCTTACACATCACAGTAAATCTTACACACCACAGTAAATCTTACACAACACAGTAAATCTTACACAACACAGTAAATCTTACACAACACAGTAAATCTTAAACACACCACAGTAAATCTTACACAACACAGTAAATCTTACACACCACAGTAAATCTTACACAATAGAGTAAATCTTACACACCATAGTAAATCTTACACAATAGAGTAAATCTTACACACCACAGTAAATAGAGTAGAATCTTATACAATAGAGTAAATCTTACACAATAGAGTAAATCTTACACAACAACGTAAATCTTACACAATAGAGTAAATCTTACACAACAGAGTAAATCTTATCACCACAGTAAATCTTACACAATAGAGTAAATCTTACACACCACAGTAAATCTTACACACCACAGTAAATCTTACACACCACAGTAAATCTTACACGACAGTAAATCTTACACAGTAGAGTAAATCTTACACACCACAGTAAATCTTACACACCACAGTAAATCTTACACACCACAGTAAATCTTACACACCACAGGAATAGAGTAAATCTTACACACCACAGTAAATCTTACACACCACAGTAAATCTTACACAATAGAGTAAATCTTACACAATAGAGTAAATATTACACAATAGAGTAAATCTTACACAACACAGTAAATCTTACACAACACAGTAAATCTTACACAATAGAGTAAATCTTACACAATAGAGTAAATCTTACACACCAGAGTAAATCTTATACAATAGAGTAAATCTTACACAATAGAGTAAATCTTACACAATAGAGTAAATCTTACACAATAGATTAAATCTTACACAATAGAGTAAATCTTACAAACCACAGGAAATCTTACACAACCACAGTAAATCTTACACAATAGAGTAAATCTTATACAATAGAGTAAATCTTACACAGCACAGTAAATCTTACAGAATAGAGTAAATCTTACAGACCACAGTAAATCTTACACAATAGAGTAAATCTTACACAATAGAGTAAATCTTACACAATAGAGTAAATCTTACACAATAGAGTAAATAAATCTACACAATAGAGTAAATCTTACACAATAGAGTAAATCTTACACAATACAGTAAATCTTACACAATAGAGTAAATCTTACACAATTATTCTTAGAGTAAATCTTACACACCACATTAAATCTTACACAATAGAGTAAATCTTACACAATAGAGTAAATCTTACACAATAGAGTAAATCTTACACAATAGAGTAAATCTTACACAACACATTAAATCTTACACAATAGAGTAAATCTTACTTTGTATAATAAATCTAAATCAATAAATCTAGAGTAAATCTTACACAACACAATTAATCTTACACAAGATAATACATCTTACACAACACAATTAATCTTACACAGCACAATTAATCTCACACAACACAGTTAATCTTACAACACAATTAATCTCATGCATTGACACAATAAATCACATACAACACAATAAATCTTATACAACACAATAAATCTCACACAACACAATAAATCTGACACAACACAATAAATCTCACACAACACAATAAATCACAAACAACGCAATTAATCTTACATAACACAATTAATCTTACACAACACAATTAATCTTATTCTTACAACACAATTAATCTTACACAACACAATTAATTTTAAACAACACAATTAATCTTACACAACACAATTAAATTACACAATACAATTAATCTTACACAACACAATTAATTTTAAACAACACAATTAATCTTACACAACACAATTAATCTTAAACAACGCAATTAATCTTACACAACACAATTAAAATACAACATAATAAATCTCATACAACACAATTAAATCTCATACAACACAATAAATCTCATACAAACAATAAATCTCAATTGCAATAAATCTCATACAACACAATAAAACACAATAAATCTCATACAACACAATAAATCTCATGCAACACAATAAA
This sequence comes from Doris montereyensis, assembly GCA_037039925.1. NCBI lineage: Eukaryota > Metazoa > Mollusca > Gastropoda > Nudibranchia > Dorididae > Doris > Doris montereyensis. Next base: position 53,985 of record JAXRKP010001207.1, read on the forward strand.
TCTCAACACAATAAAATACAACACAATAAATCTCATAAACACAACACAATAAATCATGCAACACAATATCTCACAACACAATAAATCTCATACAACACAATAAATCTCATAAACAACACAATAAATCTCATGCACATCATACAACACAATAAATCTCATAAACAATCACAATAAATCTCATGCAACACAATAATCTCCACAACACAATTTACAACACAATAAATCATACAACACAATAAATCTCATACAACACAATAAATCTCATACAACACATTAAATCTCACACAACACAATAAATCTCATACAACACAATATATCACGCAGCACAACAATAAAAATCTCAATAAATCTCACACAACACAATAAATCTCACACAACACAATAAATCTTATACAACACAATAAATAATAAATACATCATACAACACAATAAATCTCATACAACACAATAAATCTCAATAAATCACACAACACAATAAATCTCCATACAACACATTGCAATAAATCTCATACAACACAATAAATCTCATACAACACAATAAATCTCATACATCACAATAAATCTCATACAACACAATAAATCTCATACAACACAATAAATCTCAACACAATAAATCTCACATCACAATAAATCATGCATTGCAAGAAAATCTCACACAACACAATAAATCTCATACAACACAATAAACAACACAATAAATCTCATACAACACAATAAATCTCATGCAGCGCAATAAATCTCATACGTTGCACCATTTATAGAACTTTTTTCGTCATTCATTCACGAATGATTTCACGACTTCTAATAATTCGCATCAGTTGTCAACTTTCATTTGCACATCTATTCTGCTTTTAAATAATCTCTACCTTGTGTACAGATTGTACAACGATCACCTCATAATTGTGTTATCTATTTTCAGTTGGTGGGATACATTGATATAAAAAATATCTATGACCAGGGTGTTGGTATTTATTTTTAGAAATCCAGGTTCTTCTTCTTTCCATATCAAAGCCTATATTCGAAATATGACATTGGGTTGTTTAAAGCCAGCAGTCTGCTTTATGATTCTGAAATAACTATGTTGAATACTTAACGCCAAGTGACAAGATCCATACTGCAATGTATCTATGATTGGACGATTACAAAAAGTTGGTGTGGAACAATAAACGAAGTGTAGAAGAAAACGTAAAAGATCCTGAAACAAATCAAATGTTCTAAGATTTAATTACACATAATGTCAATTGTTGTGATTTACATTGTACATGCACATTACCTTGTGAGTGGAAAACTGTTGCAGCCCTTTTAAGACCCATAGATCTACAGCTTATCCCTGTTTCTATAACATGGAACGGACAAATAATAGCATGCTGTCTCCTTTAGACATAGTAAGGACGTACAATTGAAATCATACTTGTTTAATTGAGCTATGTTTTGTTTTGGTGAGCTTTTTATCAACTTTCTATGTATTAATATATTGCCCACAAAATGTATGACTTTCCAAGGTTAAAAACTAGCTAATTCATTATACGTAGCATTCATTTGAATCATCCATTAAATAGGCAACTTTTCACAGCTTTCTTTCTGAAAACTCTGGGATAGTACGTGTAATTACATAATCTGTATATGCGAAAAGATAATATCGTACCCTCTTTTCATGGCTAAATAAACACAATGTTTTCATACCTTTCTGGATTCAACCCTATTTTAAGGTCTTTAGAGTATTCGTTTTAACAAAGAAACATCCATAAGAAAACATGAATTTCAATAACGACACTGTGTGTTTATTACCTTTTGTCTTTATGTGTTCCATAATTCTAAATGACACTGTGTGTTTATTACCTGTCTTTATCCTCTCCACAATTCTAAATAACACTGGTTGGGAATTACCTTTTTGCCTTTATACTTTCCATAACTCTAAATAAGATTGTTTCTTTATTACTTGTCGTTATGCTTTTTTCATAATTATAAAATAAAACTGTGTGTTTACTACCTTTGTCTTTATGCTTTCCATAACTGTAGATAACACTCGTTGTTTATTATCTTTTGATATTTGCTTTCCATAACTCTAAATAACAATGGTTCGTTTCTACCTTTTATCCTTGCATTTCATAAATCAAAATGCACGTATAACTGATTTTTTCTAAATTTTAATCTTTATGCTTTCCATAACTCTAAATAACATTGGTTCTTGATTTATCTTTTGTCATTGCATTCCATAATTCTAAATCGAACTGGTTATTTCTAAACTTGAATCTTTATGCTTTCCATAACTCTAAATAAAATTGGTTCTTTTTTACCTTTGGCCATTGTATTCCATAATTTCAAATATAACTGATTCTTTCTAAACTTGAGTCTTTATACTCTTTATGAATATATTTGAAACCGTGTTTCAGTAGCGAACATGTCTTTGAGAAGAACTGGTTCGATTTTTATCCACAGTTACTAATGCAGGCGAAGGGAATGAATTCTTGGTTGTGTTTTCCAAAGAATTCTGCACGGATGCCAACATTTATGTCAGTGTGACACTTGTCAGTCAAGAGAGGTCTACGTGACTGTTACAGCACCGAAACAACGTGATATTCTCCACCAACAATTTGTTTTGGATCAACGCAACAATGTGTCGAAACTAATTCAGTAAGCAACACTTATGCTTATTTCGATATTACCTCTCAATGCGCATTTTTACAATACAATGACAGTGTTTTTTTCATCCAAGTTGCATCTTCTCCACATTCTTTTGTCCTGTGTCTTTTTTCAGTTTATCAATATCTAGAATATAAACTAACATCGACTTGAATTGTATTAGTTTAATCATTTTTGGATATACCAAGAACATGCTTCTTTTTTTCCTTTTGCATGTGAAGTATTATTAGAATGTCTAACAAACAAGTAAATAATAAATGTTTAAAAAATCCGGTCGTGTATAACTGCTAGAACCGTGTTCCTACTTTTTGTGTCACAACAAGAAATATTTTGAAGAACACTGCGAGAACTGAATATGAGTCCACCAGAGTGATGGTCACAACAAGAAATATTTTGAAGAACACTGCGAGAACTGAATATGAGTCCACCAGAGTGATGGTCACAACAAGAAATATTTTGAAGAACACTGCGAGAACTGAATATGAGTCCCATCAGAGTGATGGTCAGAACAAGAAATATTTTGAAGAACACTGCGAGAACTGAATATGAGTCCCATCAGAGTGATGGTCAGAACAAGAAATATTTTGAAGAACACTGCGAGAACTGAATACGAGTCCACCAGAGTGATGGTTGGAACAAAAACAAAGGTAGTTTTGGAATCTAAATATCTCAGATTATGGGCTCTAGACACAGATTATCATATTGGTTTTTGACTATTTTCCATTCTGCCGTCAGCAAATTACTTTGAAACGGATCAAAATGCAACCCCAAAACAACAAATTATCCCACACGACACGATACATTCGGCAGTGCAAATGTTGAAACAGAAAAAAGACAGTATAGATCTAGATAGGACCAATCCGACAGAAGAAA
>JAXRKP010001207.1:62500-65000 GCA_037039925.1 Doris montereyensis
CTGCTGCTGCTGCTGCGACGCTGCTGCTGCTGCTGCTGCTGCCGCTGCTGCTGCTGCTACTGCTGCTGCTGCTGCTGCCAGGCAGCAACAGCAACGCTGCTGCTGCTGCTGCTGCTGCTGCTGCTGCTGCTGCTGCTGCTGCTGCTGCTGCTGCTGCTGGTGGTGGTGCTGCTACCGCTGCTGCTGCTGCTATTTAACGCTGCCGCACTGCTGCTGCTGCTGCTGCTGCTGCTGCTGGTGCTGTAACAACCAGCCAACATGGCTGCTGGTGCTGCTGCTGCTGCTGCTGCTGTAACAGCTGCTGCTGCTGCTGCTGCTGCTGGTGCTGCTCGCTGTATTGTTGCTGCTGCTGTAACGTTCGCTGCTGCTGCCTGCTGCTGCTGCTGCTGCTGCTGCTGCTGCTGCTGCTGCTGCTGCTGCTGCTGCTGGCAACAACAACAGCAACGCCTGCTGCTGCGGCAACAGCAACAGCAGCTGCTGCAACAACAACAACAACAACAACAACGCTGGCTGCTGCTGCTGTTGCTGCTGCTGCCACTACTAGCACTACAGCAGCTGCTACTACTACTACTACTACTGCTGCTGCTACTACTACTGCTACTACTACTACTACTACTGCTACTACTGCTACAGCTTTATGATAAGGATAACAATCGTATTTTCATACTTTTTCCTCTCCATTCATCAGAGTACGAATCGTTGCAGCTGTTGAGTGCCGGCACAGATACAGACATAACTGGTACCAGAGTAAACAGTAACAAGCCAGTAGCAGTGATATGTGGGGGCGTCTTTGAAAGCTACACAAACGACGTATCGACCCGTGTAAGACATTTATTGCTAACAGGCATGCCCATAGACAATGATGATGATGATGACTACTCTTTAACCCCAATAGATTGCTGGTTACAGGGTGATATCAAATACCGGTATGATATTATTTTGATGCTTAGGTTAGGCGGGCGTTTTTCATTGCATATCTAGTGACCGGAAATGAAGAATGAAAAACGATAACGATAACAAGTTTCGTGAATCACAGGTTTGACCCAATAGTTTATTGGCTAAGAACATAAAGCAGTTTATTTGAAATCTACATGTGAAATATGGCGGTTTTGGGTGCAGTGGTTTCAGAGACTGAGATGTATAGCGTTACAATATATAAATAACAATAAAATAGCATTGAATAACTTCTACTTTTCCAAAATTGATTATTGCAGCTCCCTGTTTTAAATTTGCCTGATGTCTTTATTCATAAGCTCCAACGTATCCAAAACCATGCGGCCAGAGCGATTTTGAAGAAGAAAAACATGAACACATTACCCCTTTGTTCATGTCTCTTCATTGGCTCCCGATCGATAAACGAATAATATACAAAATTGCGACATTGTGTCACAAATGTAAAACTGATAGAGCCCCAAATTATTTAAATGTTCCATCTCGCCAACGGAGATCTACAAATCATGTCTGTTAAGCGTTCCCACAAAGAAAGGCATGGCAAAATTGTCACTGCGCTCTTTTTAAATACGCAGGAATTCTCTTCTGCTGTCAATACGATCTATGTTGGACACGTCGGAAGACACCTTTAAAAAATCTCAAAAGATACCTCATGCCATGCTTCTTAGGAAGAAAATTAATTGTTTTCATTATGCAATTTTAATTAATGTACCATTCACCTTTATAAATGATATTATGCTTTCATGTACATATTTATTAAAAAAAAATTGCATTTACTTATCTATTTATTTATTTGTTTATTTAATTATTTATTTTTTATTTATTTATTTATTTATTTATTCATTTATTTATTTATTTAATTATTTACATTGCACATGTTTTTTTGTTTACTATGTATGTATAAATGCGCCAGAGCTGTCGTAAGATGGAGTGGGCGCTATAGAAATGAATTATATTATTATTATTATTATTATTATTATTATTATTATTATTATTATTCTTATTATTATTATTCTTCTTCTTCGATATACTTTTCTTCTTCTTCTTCTTCTTCTTCTTCTTCATTTTATTCCTTCGCTTCTTCTTCTTCTTCTTCTTCTTCTTCTTCTTCTTCTTCTTCTTCTTCTTCTTCTTCTTCTTCTTCTTCTTCTTCTTATTCTTCTTATTCTTCTTCTTCTTCTTCTTCTTCTTCTTCTTCTTCTCTTCTTCTTCTTTCCTTCTTCTTCTTCTTTAATGTTTCATAATATTCTTCTTCTTTTTTCTTCTTCTTCTTCTTCTTAGAGGAATAAAGTATTATTATTATTATTCTTCTTATTATTCTTATTATTCTTATTATTCTTCTTCTTCTTCTTATTATTATTATTATTATTCTTCTTCTTATTATTATTATTATTATTATTATTATTATTATTATTATTATTATTATTATTATTATTATTACATGATATTAGAAGTACCAGCGGCTGTGAAAAACCATTATTATTATTAGTAGAGTCATCTATGCTTGTTTTTATTTGATTTTATTTTATAATGAACATTATTATTATTA
>JAXRKP010001207.1:70000-75000 GCA_037039925.1 Doris montereyensis
TTGACATTTCACTATATCTATTCACTATATCTATTGACGTTTCTTTATATCTAGCATTTTATTATATCTATTGACATTTCATTATATCTATGGACATTTTCATTATATCTATTACATTTCATATATCTATTGACGTTTCATTATATCTATTGACATTTTCATTATATCTATTGACATTTCACTATATCTATTGACATTTCATTATATCTATTGACATTTTATTATATCAATTGACATTTTATTATATCTATTGACATTTATTATATCTATTGACATTTTATTATATCAATTGACATTTTATTATATCTATTGACATTTATTATATCTATGGGCTTTGTATTATATCTATTAACATTTCATTATATCTATTGACTTTTCATTATATCTATTGACATTTCATTATATCTATTGACATTTCATTATATCTATTGGCCTTTTATTATATCTATTGACATTTCATTGTATCTATTGGCCTTTCATTATATCTATTGACATTTCATTATATCTATTGGCCTTTTATTATATCTATTGACATTTCATTATATCTATTGACATTTAACTATATCTATTGACATTTTAATATATCTATGGGCTTTGCATTATATCTATTAACATTTCCTATATCTATTGACATTTCATTATATCTATTGACATTTCAGTATATCTATTAATGTTTCATTATATCTATTGACATTTCATTATATCTATTGACATTTTATTATATCTATTATTGACCTTTTATTATATCTATTGGATATTTTATTATATCTACTATATCTATTATATCAATTGATTTTATTATATCTATGGCCTTTGCATTATATTCATTAACATTTCATTATATCTATTGACATTTCATTATATCTATTGACATTTCATTATATCTATTGGCTTTTCTATTGACATTTCACTATATCCTATTGACATTTCATTGTATCTATTAACCTTTCATTATATCTATTGGCCTTTCATTATATCTATTGACATTTCATTATATCTATTGACATTTCATTATATCTATTGACATTTCATTATATCTATTGGCCTTTTATTATATCTATTGACATTTCATTATATCTATTGACATTATATCTATTGACATTTCATTATATCTATTGGCTTTTTAGTATATCTATTGACATTTCATTGTATCTATTGGCCTTTCATTATATCTATTGGCCTTTCATTATATCTATTGACCTTTTATTATATCTATTGACATTTCATTAGATCTATTGACATTTCATTATACCGATTGACCTTTAGTATATCTATTGACATTTCATTAGATCTATTGGCATTTCATTATGTCTATTGATATTTCATTATATCTATTGAAATTTCATTATATTTATTGACATTTCATTATATCTATTGACATTTCATTATATCTATTGACATTTCATTATATCTATTGACATTTCATTATATCTATTGACCTTTCATTATACCTATTGATTTTTTTATATCTACTGGCTTTTTTATATCTATTTGCTTTTTATTATATCTATTGATCTTTAATTATATCTATTGACCTTTTATTATATATTTTGGCTTTTTATTATATCTATTGGCCTTATATTACATCTAGTGACCTTTTATTATATCTATTGGTATTTCATTCTATATATTGACGTTTTATTATAAGGGGCAATATCCATGTCAGAAGTTTATATCTAAAGCTGTGACAGAGGTAATATCCACGTCAAAGTCTATATCTAAAGCTGTGATAGGGGTAATAACCATGTCAAAAGTCTGTATCTAAAGCTGTGATAGGGGGTATACCCACGTCAAAAGTCTATATCTAAAGCTGTGATAGGGGGTAATACCCACGTCAAAAGTCTATATCTAAAGCTGTGACAGGAGGTAATACCCACGTCAAAAAGTCTATATCTAAAGCTGTGACAAGGGGGCAATATCCAGTCAAAGTCTATATCTAAAGCTGTGACAGGGGGTAATATCCACGGCAAAAGTCTATATATAAAGCTGTGACAGGGGGGTAATATATATAAAGTCTATATAAAGCTGTGACAGGGTATAATATGCACGTCAAAAGTCTATATATATAAAGCTGTAAATATTATCAAAAGTCTAAATATATAAAGCTGTGATAGGGTACAATATCCACGTCAAAAGTCTATATCTAATTGTAGAAAAGGGCAAACATTGCAATGTCATTTAGGTTATGCTTTGGTTTCATCTAATGTCTATAGACACAGTGACCTTATTGCGCAATCGGTAGTGTTAGGAATGTGTGATCACAGCATTGGTTTTGTACACTTAGGATAGGTATATTACTTTGTTTTCCTCACTAGCCTGAGGCATTAATGTGTACTCAACTATAGGTAAAGAAATATGCTGTCAGAGGGTAAATATGATGGGCTTAATAAAATGATGTAGAGTATGCTCTCTAGAGAGTTGAGAAGGATTTGCTAGGATAAAATGATGTAAAGTCGGTTGACCTCCACGGGTTGCGGGGATATCGACTGTTAATCAATTTATTCATCTTTGTTAATACCGTGTTTCAGGTGTAAAGAAATTGCATTCTGGTTTGACCCTTGTGATGCCACTGGCAAGATGGAGAAATTTCATTACACGGTGTTCATTTTTAGAGCTGACAATCCTGAGCAAGAGGCTAAAATTGGTGTCATGACATCCCAACCAATGTGGTACTGCTTTTCAGGTATCAGTCTTGCGTCACACTCACTTGTATCAACCTGTAATCTCATTTCTGTAATGTATTGGTTTAGGCTTCCATATACCTACATTCATTTTCTTCATTTTTGAGGATGCCTTTGCGACTGAACCCATAAATGTGATAAACGAAAGAGGACTTAGGAAACAACCCTGTCCTACTCCTATATCTACATCAAATTCTTCAGATACATTTCAGCTACTCTCACTGCAGTGTTGGTTTAAATGTAAAAAAAATAAATGGCTTCTATTAAATTTTGCTCTACGTTGTGTTCTTTTAGGAATGCCATAGTTCGTCATTCTCACAATGTCAAATGCCTTTTTCTAAGTCAATAAAACACAGGTGTAAGTCAATGTTTCTCTCCAAGGAATGTTTCTATTATTTGTCCATTTGTAAATAAGTGGTCTTGTACACTTCGTCCTGGTCTAAATCCACTCTGATGCTCTTCAATCTGATCCTCTACTCGTTTCCCTTAGTCTAATTTCAGAATCCTGGCATACACATTTCCTGGCACGCTAAATAGTGATATCCCTCTATAGTTTTAGCATTCCATAGTTGATCCTTTTTTGTGTATTGATACTACCGTTCTTCTTTCAGTCGTCTGGCACCTGTTTTGATTTCCATGCTTGTTAACATATATTTCTGGATAAACTTGATCTGCTCCCTGGGCCTTTCCTAATTTCACTTTTCTTTATAGCTGTTTGGCGTTCTTCCATTGATATATCGACATCTTTAGCTGTCTCATCTGGATTACTTGTTACTCTGATTAATTGATCTGTACTCAATGTTTCATATGTTCGGGAGGAATTTGTAATTGTATAAAATACTTTCTCCACGTGACCATGATTTCGCTGTCTCCTTTAATTATTTCCCCTTTTGCGTTCTTGATTTGTCGTATTAGGCATGCTTTGGTCTTTTCCTGCTCTTCATTGCTCCCCAGAACAGCTTTTGATTTCCTTGATAGTCTTTGTTCAAACTCTTTCAGTGTTCCTCTTTGGCGATAGTTCTTTTACTGACGTAATCTATCCTATCCTCTGGTCTTCTGTTTGCAAAGTCTTCCAGGCATCCTTCTTTTCTTCGATCTTAGTCTTGATATTTTCTTTCCACCATGCTGTTCTTTCCTCCTCCTTTAATTTGTTTCCTACCAGAGACATCTTTAGTACAACTGAGAATGTTTCTTTATACATTTGCCACTTTTCGTCTATTGTGCTGTCCTTCAGATCCATCTGCCTTTCACTGATAGATTGTTTTATCCTAGATTGGTATATCTGTTTTATTATTAGTTTATTTAGTTCGTTTATTTTTAGTTTAGTAGCATTCTTCTCTTTCCTTTTCTGTTTATTTTATTCAGTTAATAATCTCATTTTGGCTAGCACTAGGCGAGGATCACTAAATATTTCAGCTCCTTTGTTTACTCTTGCATCCATTGTACTGTAAGAAAAGAGAGCTGCTAACTATTATATAGTCTATGATTGACTTTTCACACCTGTCTTCATTTAGTCTTGTATATTTGTGGATATCTTTATGAGGAAAAATGTATTAGCTATTTTCATGTTATTCTTTAGGCAAAAATTTATTAGTCTCTCTCCATTTGGAGAAGGTGTTGTCTCTACTTTACCTATTACTCCTCCTAATGTTTCTACATTGTTGCCTACTCTAGCGTTTAAATCTCCTAAAACCATTAGCTCCTGTTTGGGTATGTGATTCTCTGGACTTATTTGTAAATCTTTTTCGAATATATCTTTTTTCTTCATTGGTGGCATCATCGTTTGGTCCATAAGCTATTAATAATTTAATTTCTCTTCCTTTTAGTTTAATATTTACCTCTAGTAGTTGTGGGATTATAAACTTTCTAGTGGCTTTTCTTTATTTTATACATTAGGAGGCCTACTCATGTTCTAGCTTTATCTACGACACCTACTCCTGTTCTAGCTTTATCTATGACACCTACCCCTGTTCTAGCTTTATCCATGACACCTACTCCTGTTCCAGCTTTTTATCTATGACACCTACCCCTGTTCTAGCTTTATCTATGACACCTACTCCTGTTCTAGCTTTATCCATAGTTCTTTTATCCATGACACCTACTCCTGTTCTAGCTTTATCCATGACACTTACTCCTGTTCTAGCTTTATCCATGACACCTACTCCTGTTCTAGCTTTATCCATGACACCTACTCCTGTACTAGCTTTATCCATGATCACTTACCCTGTTCTAGCTTTTATCCAGACACACCTACTCCTTCTAGCTTTATCTACGACACTTACTCCTGTTCTAGCTTTATCCATGACACCTACTCCTGTT
>JAXRKP010001207.1:80000-92500 GCA_037039925.1 Doris montereyensis
CGCACAATGATACATGAGACATACAATAGCCGCACAATGATACATGTGACACACAATGACTGCCAGGTGATACATGAGACATACAATAGCCGCACAATGATACATGGGACACAATGAGGCCAGGTGATACATGTGACACACAATGAGTGCCAGGTGACATGTGACACACACTGAGTGCACAATGATACATGTGACACACAATGAGTGCACAATGATACATGAAACATACAATGAGTGCACAATGATACATGAAACATACAATGACTGCACAATGATACATGAAACATACAATGACTGCACAATGATACATGAAACATACAATGACTGCACAATGATACATGAAACATACAATAGCCGCACAATGATACATGAGACATACAATGAGCCGCACAATGATACATGAGACATACAATAGGCACAATGATACATGAGACATACAATAGCCGCACAATGATACATGAGACATACAATAGCCGCACAATGATACATGGGACACACAAGAGTGCCAGGTGATACATGTGACATGCAATGAGTGCCAGGTGATAGATGTGACACACAATGAGTGCCAGGTGATAGATGTGACACACAATGAGTGCCAGGTGATAGATGTGACACACAATGAGTGCCAGGTGATACATGTGACACACACAATGAGTGCCAGGGTGATACATGTGATACACAATAAGTGCCAGGTGATAGATGTGACACACAATGAGTGCCAGGTGATACATGTGACACACAATGAGTGCCAGGTGATAGATGTGACACACAATGAGTGCAAGGTGATACATGTAACACACAATGAGTGCCAAGTGATACATGTGACACACAATGAGTGCCAGGTGATACATGTAACACACAATGAGTGCCAGGTGATAGATGTGACACAATGAGTGTCAGGTGATAGATGTGACACACAATGAGTGCCAGGTGATAGATGTAACACACAATGAGTGCCAGATGATAGATGTAACACACAATGAGTGTCATGTGACACATGTGACACACAATGAGTGCCAGATGATAGATGTGACACACAATGAGTGCCATGTGACACATGTGACACACAATGAGTGCCAGATGATAGATGTGACACACAATGAGTGCCAAGTGATACATGTGACACACAATGAGTGCCAGGTGATACATGATACATGTGACACACAATGAGTGCCAATGGTGATAGATGTGACACACAATGGATGCCATGTGATACATGTGACACACAATGAGTGCCAGGTGATAGATGTGACACACAATGATGAGGTGATAGATGTGACACACAATGAGTGCCAGGTGATAGATGTGACACACAATGAGTGCCAGGTGATAGATGTGACACACAATGATGAGTGCCAGGTGATACATGTGACACACAATGGATGCCAGGTGATACATGTGACACACAATGGATGCCAGGTGACACATGTCACATACTGCCTCTTATATTGATAAAAAGTGAAATTAAGATCCTCTCAAGGGGCAATGATAGGGGGAGAAAGAGAATGAGGGAGTTCTTGTCTCTTGTTTGTATTTAATTTGTGTCATATATTTTTTTAATTTTTATGAAATGATCATTTTTATTTTTTTTGTGATATGTTATTCAATTAAATGTGACTTAAATAATTTCTTTTTTCGAGGAAAAAAAGATGTAGATTTACACTCCTTAGCCAGAGCTTGTACCTATTTGCACCTGAGTCGAGTGCAGACCTTGCTATGCTAGGATTCTAACCTGGGACCTCATGATCCCAAGTCCAGCAGTCTAACGGCTCCGTCACCAACGTGAGATGGAGTTGGTGTTTTGTAAATCACCTGTTCTATTTGACGCTATAGTAAACTGGAATAAACTCCAGTTCTATGGGGCCGTAATGAATTTGAAATAATAAAATGTAATAGAAGAATGCTCATTGCATGATCAAACAGGCAAGTAAGTTCAATTAAGAACTCAACGTATGCATACAGCAGCAGTAAGTTCATCTTGTTTACAATACGTTTGCACTACGCCTGGTTGTACGGTGTCAAAATGGGAAAATCAGCTGAGGACACTGCCATTGCGGTCAGAGTTTACGTTACAAGAGAAGTGAAAATAAACACAAAATATTTTTTTTTTAGATAAGACGGAAGGGAAAAAAGCTCCACCTCCATCTGCATTTTCGTTGACTCATGAACGATGTGTCACTTTTCCTTTCAGGCAAACTCATGCCAAACTGGCAAAAGAGAATGAGGAGCAAAGGAGAAGTTTGGACGAAGAGAGGAACAAGGCGCAGGATGCGACGAGCGAGCCAAGGAGATGATACACAACAGTAGGAAGACGATCAGTAAACTGGCTGACTACGCAGAAATGGCGGATGTAGACACGAAACATCAGCTGGCAAAGTTATGTGGGCTGGTCTTCACACCAGCCAATCCGTTGTCAATCAAAGACAAACCTTGGATAAACCGTTTCCCTGAACATCTGCCTTCCTGAACTATAAAGCCTGTGCCTTTGTTGTCTTCACATAAACCGATTTGTATATATCATCGTATATTATTATTAATATATAATATTCTCTGTTCTTCATGTCATTATGTATTGTGTATATATATATTTCTTAAAGCTTTAATTAAGCCCTAGAATTTTTCTCTGTTAAGGGACAAGTAGGCAATAGAAATGTCTATTATTATTATTGTATGTTACATACAAAACAAAAGGGCATTTTTTTGTTATACCTTTACTCGTCAAATGACTGATAGAGCAGTTGTTTTTTTTAATAAGACGCTGCAAGGTAATTTAATTTTTGCCATTCCTTTAGTTCACAGACATGACAGATATATAAGAAAGGAGATAGAAGCATTGTCTTTTATCCTCCACAGGCTGAATGGACCTTTTCATGTCCATGCATTGAATTGAAGGCTGTCTGTTTTGGCATTTTTGCAAAGGTTTTCGCCTAATTATTGAAGGCTGTCTGTTTAGGCATTTTTAAAGCAAAGGTTTTCACCTAATTATTGAAGGGTGTCTGTTTTGTCTTTTTGCTCAAAGGTTTTCGCCTAATTATTGAAGGCTGTCTGTTTCGGCATTTTGCGCAAAAATTTTCACCTAATTATTGAAGGCTGTCTGTTTTGGCATTTTGCAGCAAAGGTTTTCATCTAATTATAACTCCTTTCTATTTGTTTAATCTATGTTCAGGTGTACACAGTTCAAGAGTAAAGCAAAAAGCAAAATACCTTCAAGGCCATTGTGGCCCATAGAGCCAGAGTTTATCCCAGTTTCTGTAGCATGAGGCGGAGAACAGGGCATTATAATCACTTCCTGGACAGGACACTGGTCTGAGGCATGTTTTCTATTCCTAAGCAAGTGCTTGTACCCATTTGCACCTGGTTCGAGTAGGGAAATGCGTATCTTTTTCTATGGAGCACAACGGCGGACCTAGCTTTGCTGGGATTCAAAACTGGGACCTCACGATCTCAAGTCTGGCAGCCTTACCGCTCGGCCATCGATGCACCACACAGTTTAAACATGTTATAAAATTTGTATCTCTATTTGACGTTTTTTTTCTTGTTCGTCCAATCAGTGAACCCACCATCTGTCTACTTTCAAATTTGCAAAGTCTTCTTCTGTTTTTTCTATGTCCTATGTCAGAGTCGAGGATAGCTGTATCGAGGATAGCTGTATCGAGGATAGCTGTATCGAGGATAGCTGTATCGAGGATAGCTGTATCGAGGATAGCTGCATTGAAGACAAGTGTTATGGGGGGGTTTGTCACTACAAGAAAGAAGATTAATGCATAATTTTAATCCATTATCTTGCCACCAAAATAGTGTGGATTCAGAATCAGGAGTTACTGTGACCGTCTCAGTTATTTGAAAGTTTTTTTTCACTTTTGTTTCAATCTCAAATGAATCGTCTTATGTAATATAATTATATCAAATCCTCCACACACACCCTTGCCAGGGTGAAGGCCATAAACAAACACTTACGATGTACCTATGTCCTGTGCCGGTATCTTTCAGGTCCATCCAGGTGTTTTTGCTTCGCTTCATGTTGTTTTTCAACACGGCACTCCTTTTCAATGATGTGGGGAACTCCGGTCGTCCAGAGGAAAGGTGCCGGCCTCTCAACCAAAAGGTAGTGGGTTGAAGTCCCGTCCATGTTTGAAAAATATTCTCGATTTTTTTTTTCAAGCAAAATCTTTTTCAATGATGCGGGGGGGACTCGGTCGTCAGAGGAAAGGTGCCGGCCTCTCAACCAAAAAGGTAGTGGTTGAAGTCCCGTCAATGGTTGAAAAATATTCTCGATTTTTTTATTTTTCAAAGCAAAATCTCGGCTCCTGGACCACAATGGGTGGATCGTCACATAGTCCATCAGAGATATTTATGTGACCAGTTAGAGCTAAAAACAAAAGAAAAGGTGTGTCACTTGTCGGTTTCTGTCGGCTTAAACCATGGAGCCCTGTATTGCCAGGTGTCGGTTTCTGTCGGCTTAAACCATGGAGCCCTGTATTGCCAGGTGTCGGTTTCTGTCAGCTTAAACAATGGGGCCCTGTATGGCATGTGTCGGTTTGTGTGTAAACAATGGGGTTTGCCAGGTGTCGGTTTCTGTCGGCTTGAACAATGGGGCCCTGTATTGCCAGGTGTCGGTTTCTGTCGGCTTGAACAATGGGGCCCTGTATTGACAGGTGTCGGTTTCTGTCGGCTTGAACAATGGGGCCCTGTTTCGGTTTCTCGGTTTCTGTCGCTTAAACAATGTGGCCCTGTATTGGCATGTGTCGGTTTCTGTGCTTAAACAATGTGGCCCTGTATTGGCATGTGTCGGTTTCTGTCGGCTTAAACAATGTGGCCCTGTATTGGCAGGTGTCGGTTTCTGTCGGCTTAAACCATGGAGGTTGCCAGGTCTCGGTTTTGGTCTTAAACCATGGAGCCCTGTATTGCCAGGTGTCGGTTTGTGTGGCTTAAACAATGGGGGTATTGCCAGGTGTCAGTTTGTGTCGGTTAATCATGGAGCCCTGTATTGCCAGGTGTCGGTTTGTGCTTAAACCATGGAGCCCTGTATTGCCAGGTGTCGGTTTGTGGCTTAAACCATGGAGCCCTGTATTGCCAGGTGTCGGTTTGTCGCAGTTTGCCAGGTGTGTTTCGGCTTAAACAATGGGGCCCTGTATTGCCAGGTGTCGGTTTCTGTGGCTTAAACAATGGGGCCCCTGTATTGCCAGGTGTCGGTTTCTGTCGGCTTAAACAATGGGGCCCTGTATTGCCAGGTGTCGGTTTCTGTCGGCTTAAACAATGGGGCCCTGTTTTGGTAGGTGTCGGTTTCATGTCGGCTTAAACAATGGGCCCTGTATTGCCAGGTGTCGGTTTCTGTCGGGCTTAAACAATGGGGCCCTGTATTGCCAGGTGTCGGTTTCTGTCGGCTTAAACAAACGGTTTCGTCAGGCTTAAACAGCCCTGTATTGCCAGGTGTCTGTAAACAATGGGCCCTGTATTGGCAGGTGTCGGTTTCTGTCGGCTTAAACAATGGGGCCCTGTATTGGCAGGTGTCGGTTTCTGTCGGCTTAAACAATGGGGCCCTGTATTGCCAGGTGTCGGTTTCTGTCGGTAAACAATGGGGCCTTGTGGCAGGTGTCGGTTTCTGTCGGCTTGAACAAACAATTTTGTCGGCTTAAACAATGGGCCCTGTATTGCCAGGTGTCGGTTTCTGTCGGCTTAAACAATGTGAGTCTGTATTGCCAGGTGTCGGTTTCTGTCGGCTTGAACAATGGGGCCCTGTATTGCCAGGTGTCGGTTTCTGTCGGCTTAAACAATGGGGCCCTGTATT
The DNA here is from genome assembly GCA_037039925.1 of Doris montereyensis. Classification (NCBI taxonomy): domain Eukaryota; kingdom Metazoa; phylum Mollusca; class Gastropoda; order Nudibranchia; family Dorididae; genus Doris; species Doris montereyensis. The sequence continues at coordinate 85,789 of JAXRKP010001207.1, forward strand.
GGCATGTGTCGGTTTCTGTCGGCTTAAACAATGGGGCCCTGTTTTGCCAGGTGTCGGTTTCTGTCGGCTTGAACAATGTGGCCCTGTATTGGCAGGTGTCGGTTTCTGTCGGCTTAAACAATTCTGTCACTTTGAACTTTCAGTGGTGCTTTTGCGCATGTCGTCTTGTTGGTTTAAACGCTTAAGGGATTAAAAGAGAAAACGTTTGCTTGTCTGGTAACTTTCTTTAAAAGTCTACAAAGTGAGAGTTACGTAGATAATATAAGCATGCTTTCTTCCTTTCTTTCTTTATCAGTTACCATTCTACCTTCCCGGTGTACGGGTTTAGATGCCTGAAATGATCTTTCTCCAGGCTACCCCTGTCCTGGTAGTTTTGTTTTCTTTTGTGAAGGTTGAATTTCTTTCCCTGAGTGCCTCTTTTTTAATAATATCTTCTTCCCACTTTTTCTAAGGTCCGCTTTTGTTTTTTGTTTTTTTACCTTGGGTTTTGGCATTGTACACTGATTTAGCTATCCTCTCATCATCCATTCTGTTAAAATGTCCAGCCACCATCTGAGCATGCACCACACCAATGATATTATGTCCCATCTCATTGGTCATAAGCTTTGTTTAAAGCTCTCATAGTGTTGATGTTAACCTTGTCTGGTCATGATGTTTCCGCATGAGTGCGCCTTCCATGAGGTGGGCGGTTGCTGGGGTGTTGCTATTAGGTCCTACTTCCTTCCTTCCTTTCACTCTAATCTTTTGTATATCTTTAGTCTTACTCTACTTTTTTTAATTACGCAGAGACAACGCATATGGTAGGCGGGGTTAAACTTCAGTGAAACTAAGCTTCATCCTAAATAAGTTCATTTACCCTTACTTTAAAGATATATATTATATTAATTCAACCTCCAATCTATCTTTCTTTTATGTTTAAATATTTCCTTATCGCTGCTTTCTTGTATTTTGGTTTGGGTTGTTTTGTTTTGCTTTCACCATTGAAATATCTTATTGTTATTTTTTATTTTGTTTTCTGTTTGTGTTTTTTTCTTTCATTTTCAACAAAATCATGCATTATAGATCTCCTGTTATTTTTCTCACAAAATTGTAAACAGAGTCAGTTTTCTAATAATAGTTTTCATCTCTTAGTTGTTTTTTTTTTACAAGTTTTCAGATAGTATTTTCATATTTCCTTATCTTGCCAATTTTGTGTCATACAGTCAAAGAAAGATTGTGAATTTTGTATCCTCTTTCCGTTTCGTTTTCATTTTCATATTTTGAAGGTTTTGTGGGAATTTTTATTTTATTTATATTTTCAATAAATTCTGTATTGGGTCTGTGAAACCCTCACATTTTTCCAGTGAGTTTTTATGTCTAGCGTCATGTTTCAGACATTAAGATTGTAAAATAAACACTTCTATACAATATTTTATACAATCGTATAATATACAATCTTATAAAATATATCCTTTTATGTTATAATGTAAAACTTATAAATAATTACCCCCAAAAATAGCTCCTGTGTCTTTATTATTTATTTTCTGATACAATTGTCATGTCATAAAATGGCTCTTGCTGCAAGGTTGAGATTGGGGGACATTGACAAGAGATGCTGGTAGGTCCTACTTCTTTTCCCTTTTTGCTCTTTTGCTTATCTTTCAGCTTTTGCTGTTTCTTCTTGATTGTCCACAGGTCATCATAGCAAAGCTGACTGTCTTCTGTCTTGAATGAACCAAGACAATTTTGTCTTCCAGCTTTCTTGTCAGCTTTCTTTTCTAATATAATCATCAGAGAAGAGGATTGACATCTTTAGCATACACTCTAGGCTTGCATCTTGATGTCTCCTAAATATCTGAATAGATATAATATCTAGATCTAAACTCTACTTAGAATTCTAATGCTAGATTTCTAGATCTGGATCTAGATACACATGTAGTAGATCTGTCTAGCTCTAGAATTTTATGTATGTTTTAGATCTTAAAAAAATTGTTCAGATGTAAATTTAAAGTCTACAATCAAGATGTAGATGTAATATCCATTTCTTTGATGACTATTAGGCCAAGAAAGTTCAATGACACAATTATCTTGGTTTAGCTAAGAAAGTTCAGTGACAAAATTAACTTGGTTTAGCTAAGAAAGTTCAATGACACAATTATTTGGTTTAGCTAAGAAAGTTCAATGACAATGACAAAAATTGGTTTAGATGAAAGTTCAATGACACAATTATCATTGGTTTAGATAAGAAAGTTCAATGACACAATTATCTTGGTTTAGCTAAGAAAGTTCAATGACACAATTATCTTGGTTTAGATAAGAAAGTTCAATGACACAATTATCATTGGTTTAGCTAAGAAAGTTCAATGACACAATTATCTTGGTTTAGCTAAGAAAAATGTTTAATGACAATGATACAATTATCTTGGTTTAGCTAAGAAAGTTCAATGACACAATTACATTGGTTTAGCTAAGAAAGTTCAATGACACAATTATCTTGGTTTAGCTAAGAAAGTTCAATGACACAATTATCTTGGTTTAGCTAAGAAAGTTCAAATGACAAAAGTTTAATATCTTGGTTTAGCTAAGAAAGTTCAATGACAAAATTATCTTGGTTTAGCTAAGAAAGTTCAATGACAAAATTATCTTGGTTTAGCTAAGAAAGTTTTGACAAAATTATCTTGGTTTATAAGAAATATGACAAAATTATCTTGGTTTAGCTAAGAAAGTTTAATGACAAAATTATCTTTGGTTTAGCTAAGAAAGTTGAATGACAAAATTATCTTGGTTTAGCTAAGAAAGTTCAATGACAAAATTACCTTGGTTTAGCTAAGAAAGTTGAATGACAAAATTATCTTGGTTTAGCTAAGAAAGTTCAATGACACAATTACCTTGTTTAGTTTCAATGACACAATTATCTTGGTTTAAGAAAGTTCAATACCAAAATTATCTTGGTTTAGCTAAGAAATTTCACCAACAGTATTGCTATGCAATGAACCCCAGACAAATGTGTAAATAATTTTATAATAGTTTTTCCAACTTTATCGAACTACTGTTAATAAGCATAGCTGTATTGTTGTTATGTTTGTACATATAATACGACATTTGTTTAATTTTCATGATTTTTGCGTTTGAATTTAATATTATTATTCTTGTTCTGTGATAGAGTTTAATAATTTAGTCATGTAAAGGATTGAATGTTTTTTATTTTATGCAAAAAAAAAAATGTACTCATTGTTTTTGTTCTTTAAGAAAAATGAATGTTCATAGTTATGAAGGGATGATATGTTTAGTTATTTTTTTGTTTGTTACTTTGTTGGTTTTTGTTGATATTTTTTCCTTCTTGTTTTTGTGTGAGTGTGTGTTGAAATACGAGTTCTCTTCCTGTTAGTTTGTTGGATTTTCTTCAGTGTTTTTTATTATAATTTTTTTTTTTTCTTCCTTTTTTTTGTTGTGGTGGAAAAGAGCAGGGGAGGGGGCTGTTTTTTTTTCTTCTTCTATTACAAATATTTGGTCAATGTTGAAACATGATATCTTTTCTATTCTTATTATGGTCATGATATTGTTTTTAAAAGAAAATTGATTTATTCTTTGTTTCTGTGATTGTTTTTGTTTGTGCATATGGTTTCGATGACTCATTACTTGAAACCTCCCTATTACCTCAGTTCTTTTGCTCACCCACATATGCACACATGGAATATTGTTTTGATTTTGATAATATGTCAATAAAATTATGAATTAAAAAAAAAAGTATTTCTTTGATTACATCAACATTTCTAGTGTCATTTCATTGATGATGCGGACGGTCGGCGAGTTCTTCTGCTGGTAGGTCCTACTTCTTTCCTTTCACTCTTTCACTTCTCTCTTATCTTGCTATTTCCTCTTGATTCACCCTGAGATCACCACAATGGTGGACGGGGCAAATTTCAATTAAACAAACAAACTTTCATTGATTTGGTTTATTTTATCTATATATTATGAAATTCTGAGTTGGTCGTTCTGTTGCCAGACCACGAAATGAATAGTAAAGTGAAGTTTTTTTCAAGACTATTACAGTCCATAGAGCCGGAGCTTATCTCAGTTTCTATAGGGTGAAGTGGAACAGGGATAATAATCACCTCCCTGGGAAGGATGCTAGTCTGACGCAAATGTTTTACTCCCAAACCAATGCTTGTACCCATTTTCACCTGGGTCGAGTGGAAAAAATGTATGTTTTTGGTGTCTTTCCCCTATGGAACACATCGTCAGAGCTAGCTTTGCTAGGATTCTGACCCTGGACATCATAATCCCAAGCCTGGCAGCCTACCACTAAAAGTAGCCATATATTTGTAGCCTCTGGAATGATCAAGATCATCTTCAATGGAAAGAACTGTTCTTCCAAAAGTGACCTTTAATTGGGGGAAATTTCATTGTAACATCGTCTTTAAGTAGAAATTTCATTGTAATCGTCTTCAATGTAGAAATTTCATTGTAACGTGTCTTTAAGTAGACATTTCATTGTAACCTCGTCTTTAAGTAGACATTTCATTGTAACCTCGTCTTTAAGTAGAAATTTCATTGTAACGTCTTTAAGTAGAAATTTCATTGTAACCTCGTCTTTAAGTAGAAATTTCATTGTAACCTCGTCTTTAAGTAGAAATTTCATTGTAACCTCGTCTTTAAGTAGAAATTTCATTGTAACCTCGTGTTTAAGTAGAAATTTCATTGTAACCTCGTGTTTAAGTAGAAATTTCATTGTAACCTCGTCTTTAAGTAGAAATTTCATTGTAACCTCGTCTTTAAGTAGAAATCTCATTGTGACCTCGTCTTTAAGTAGAAATTTCATTGTAACCTCGTCTTTAAGTAGACATTTCATTCACCTTGGCTGCCACTGCCATTATTTTCAACAGGTTTTTATAATAAGAAAAAAATGGAAATTCACACCTAACCGCTTAACCTCAGTACATAACAGATCGTATACTGACGTGAACTTAAAACTGTACTTGTTATCAGCCAAGGTATAACAGTATGCTGGTTGTTTATTATCATGCCTTTTGTACTGAGAGACCGAAGGCCCAAATTCGATTTCCAGTCCGGGCAAATCTTTCTGGCCCTTTTGTTGACCCAGCAGCGAAATGGGTTGCTAGGTCTTTTCAGACGAGGTGAAAGTAAAGGCGGTGTGGAAAGCAATGGCAAACGATGACATTGTGCCATGTACCATGTGCCTTGTGCCATGTGCCAAGAAATAACCAGGGCTCTACCCCTGGTTATCATAGGTTCAAATCTCAGTATGGCTTGGACTTACTTTACTGGTAGACTGCACAGTACTGCTGGAGAACATTGAATGCCTGACGTGCATTCCTGTATTTTCTCTCGTACTGACTTTCTTTGCACTGACCAAACCTGAAGCACAACAGGCATCGTCGATTGTGGCAACGTGGCTAGTATTGTGAGTTTGTAATCTGAATGACTCAGGTTCAAAACCCAGGCTGGCCCCAGTGGTTGTTTTAAAACGTATTATTTTTTTATTCACGATGTTGTACTCAATTGAACAGCATCTTACTCTGCTTTCCTTACTCAACTCAAGTGTGAATTAGTACCCGGCTACAGGTAGAGAAAGACATTGTCACGGGGTGTTAATACGAAGAGCAGAACAAGCTGTTTTATTGTATGCAGCTCAAAGTAAGGTTTAAAAAAAAACTTTTTGTGTGTTTCTTTTTAAACAATTTTAACCGCATTCACAAGGAAAGTGATTTCTGGTAAGATTTCATTTGCTTTTGCCTGAGGCTACCATTTAAACTGCCCGGTGATAATTAGTGTGCACAGAGTGTTGTGATCTGAATAGCCGGACCTCCGTTTTATTGTCCATCTCCAATCGGACTAGCTGCCGATCCACCTACATGGACTAGGGGTGGGGGAGTGAGTTTTACTCGAAAATACATTTTAAAAAAAACAACAAGACGGGAAAATTATTCAACATGTCAGGTACAAACCTACGACCTTTCGGTTGAGAGTGCCAACACCTTTGCCTTTAGACTACCGAGTGCCCGTGGCTTTGAATAAGATAGCCAACTGGGGAGAGGGAGAGAGGGGAGGGGGAGGGCGTGTACAACAGTCAGTGAGTCTGCATTTATATAGTTGTACAGACTAAAATCTCACCATCGTATTTATTGTTATCAAAGTGTCCAAGATTCCCTCTCCTCAAAGAGACACGGTGGTCAGAGGTGCGGTGTTTGCCACTTAACATTCCGGTTTTGGTTTCATGCCCCAACAGGCTAAAACATGACGATATTTTTTTTTTGGAAAATAAAATCCATTCCTCCTACAGGTAGATAGGTCGACGCCAAGTCCTATCGGAGACGTGCAATAAAAGGGAGGTCACATTATTATTATTATTATTATTATTATTATTATTATTATTATTATTATTATTATTATTATTATTATTATTATTATTATTATTATTATTATTATTATTATTATTATTATTATTATTATTATTATTATTATTATTAGTAGTAGTAGTATTATTGTTATTGTTATTACTATTATTATTATTATTATTATTTTTATATTATTATTATTATTATTATTATTATTATTATTATTATTATTATTATTATTATTATTATTATTATTATTATTATTATTATTATTATGCAGATAGATCACAACAATCAGTGCAATGTAATATCCTTTTGCTGTTGATCTTGATATGGAAAATGTCTTCCAATTTCATGTCGGGGAAGTAAGTATA
>JAXRKP010001207.1:100000-105000 GCA_037039925.1 Doris montereyensis
CTGACTTTGCTGTTAGATTTACGGTCGTGAATTATCCTGACTTTGCTGTCAGATTTACAGTCGTGAATTGTTCTGACTTTGCTGTTAGATTTACAATCGTGAATTGTTCTGACTTTGCTGTTAGATTTACAGTCGTGAATTGTTCTGACTTTGCTGTTAGATTTACAGTCGTGAATTGTCCTGACTTTGCTCTTATGCCAAAACTCTGTCTACATTCAGCTTACTACATGATTACTTGAATTTTATCTTGAATAGTAGAAGTAGCAGTAGCCTTAGCATTAATAGCCAGAACACATAAAATGACACTAACATGCTGTATGGTTTTCATTAAGTTCATCCAAGCCATTGCGGCCTGCCTTAGAATCGGAGAAGGCTTATCCCTGATTAAATTAAATAGCGTGAAGCGCAACAGGTGATAAATAATCACATCCTGGCCAGGATCCTACTCTGGTGGAGATTTTTACTCCTAGGCCAGTGCTTATACCCACTTGCACCTGGGCAAAGTGGGGGGGGGGGAGGGAGGAGGGAAAAGTATGTAGGTGGCTTTTTAAAGAAACACAACGCCGGACCTAGCTTTGCTAGAGTTCACAACTCGGGACCTCATGAACAGGAAGTCCAGCAGTCTAACTGTTCGGTCACTGACGCTACATATTTCAATGGTTAGACATATTTCACAGTGAATGATTTCTATTCTTTGATGAATGATGAGTTATATAATAATATGTCAACTATATGATAGCAATACAAAACCAACGTAAAACGTGCAGGTGCAAATATAGGCTGAAATGACGCTCTGCATCACTTCGTGGCGCTCCCTGGCTGAAATTGTCACATTGTGACCAGGGCGTATTACTCACTGTCGTTAGCGTGGATTTTAGCCGAAAAAGAAGAAGAAGAAGAAGAAGAAGAAGAAGAAGAAGAAGAAGAAGAAGAAGAAGAAGAAGAAGAAGAAGAAGAAGAAGAAGAAGAAGAAGAAGAAGAAGAAGAAGAAGAAGAAGAAGAAGAAGAAGAAGAAGAAGAAGAAGAAGAGAAGAAGAAGAAGAAGAAGAAGAAGAAGAAGAAGAAGAAGAAGAAGAAGAAGAAGAAGAAGAAGAAGAAGAAGAAGAAGAAGAAGAAGAAGAAGAAGAAGAAGAAGAAGAAGAAGAAGAAGAAGAAGAAGAAGAAAAGAAGAAGAAGAAGAAGAAGTAAGAAGAAGAAGAAGAAGAAGAAGAAGAAGAAGAAGAAGAAGAAGAAGAAGAAGAAGAAGAAGAAGAAGAAGAAGAAGAAGAAGAAGAAGAAGAAGAAGAAGAAGAAGAAGAAGAAGAAGAAGAAGAAGAAGAAGAAGAAGAAGAAGAAGAAGAAGAAGAAGAAGAAGAAGAAGAAGAAGAAAAGCGAAGAGAAATGCAATCTGGCAAACCATAAATTTAAGGTATCAGATCTCGTAAATAACAAACTCAGTAAGACACCAGAGACCAGATGTGAAGGAATTGCATAATTTCCCCTCGCCTGCAAGAAACGGGCAATTACTTATGAAATGGTATTTTCTTTTACTTTCACATATTACTATTATTTAGGCCGCCATAATCTGTTGCCATGGCAGATTGTGACGTTTTCATTGGTTCAGACAGACTCCCCGTCGTCGCGTTCATTGTCGCTGTACTTGTCCACGACGTAGATGGAGCTACCGTCTCCCATAGGTTTGAGAACAACGGTTCGGAAAACACCTTTCTCATCCAGGAAGGTCAAGGCTGAACGAAGGTTCTTCACCGCCTTCCATTTATTGTTCTTCTTGGGTGAAGAGGATGTGTGGTTGTGGTGGTTGTGGTTGTGGTTGTGGTGGTTGTGTCCTGTGGCGTTCCTGCCAGTGTTGGCACTCTTGCCGCTGTCCCCTTTGGGGGGAATGGCGATGACCCTGTACCTCCCTCTTTGGACTTGACTTTGGGTTTCCGCTAGGAAGGAAGGAAGAAAGGAAGGATTGAAAAAAGGGAATGAAGGAAGGAGAGAAAGAAGGAAGGAATGCATGAAGGAAGGAATGAAGGAAGGAAGGGATGAAGGAATGAAGAAATGAATGAAGGAAGGAAGAAAGGAATGAAAGAAGGAAAGGAGGAATGAAAGGAATGAAAAAAGGCACGAAGGAAGGGAGGAAGGAATGAAAGAGGGAAGGAAAGAACGAAGCAATGATGAAAAGAGAGAAAGAAGGAACGAAGGAATGAAGGAAGAAATGAATGAAGGAATGAAGAGATGAAGGAATGAAGAAAGGAATGAAGGAAGAGATGAAGGAATGAAGGAAGGAAGGGATGAAGGCATGAAAGAAGGAAGGAACGTATGAAGGAATAACAGAATGAAGGAATGGATGAATGAAGGAAAGAATGAAGGAAGGGAGGAAGAATGAAAGAATGAAGTAAAGGATGAAGGAATGAAAGAAGGAAATACAGAATGAAGGAATGAAGGAATGGATGAAATAAAGAATGAAGGAGGAAGGGAGGAAGGGAGGAAGGGAGAAAAAGGACGGAATGTATTCGAAACTAGGCGTAACAGCTTCATTGCTTTGTGTAGATGTACCATTGTTGTGTCACAAGTGGTACGTGAATTGGCGATACATCCGAAATCTTAGTTAGATAGATAGATAGATAGATAAATTAGATAGATAAAGATAGATATATTGATAGATATGTAGATATATTGATAGATAGATAGATAGATAGATAGATAGATAGATAGATAGATAGATAGATAGATAGATAGACCGATAGATAGATAGATAGATAGATAGATAGATAGATAGATAGATAGATAGATAGATAGATAGATAGATAGATAGATAGATAGATAGATAAATAGATATATAGATAGACAAATAGATAGACAGATGTATAGATAGATAGATAGATATATAGATATGTCAATAGATAGATAGGTAGATAAATAGATAGATAGATAGATCGATAGATAGATCAATAGATAGAAAATAGATAGGTAGATAGATAGATCGATAGATAGATGGGTAGATAAATAGATAGAACGATAGATAGATAGATGTATCAATAGATAGATGAATAGATAGATAGATAGATAGATACATACATACCTAGATAAATAGATAAATAGATAAATAGATAGATCAATCCATAGATGAATAGATCGATAAATAGGTGGTTAGATAGATAGAAAGATAGATAGATAGATATATAGATATATAGATAGATAGATAGATAGATAGATAGATGGATGGATGGAGATATATATTTATATATATATATATATATATATATATATATACATATATAATTAACACACACACACACACACACACACACACACACACACACACACACACTGTCACGCTTCAGATTCACATTAACCAAGGAACTGAAGGAAATGATTCTGCCCCAAAGGGAGAAGAAGAAAAAAAAAACAAGTTGCCAAAAATACATTTGTTAGCGTTGAGACCGACCTACCTGAAATCGTCCCTCTTCCCGTGCTTATTATTTGGGGCCATTCGATCATTGTTGTCATCATCGTCGGTATCACTTCCGGTGTAACCGTCCATCGGGGGTGGTGGTGGGGAGGAGGTGGTAATGGGGACGGAGCCTTTTTGGGGTCGACAGTGACAAGGTAACACAGTATCACAGTCTAATAACCACATCCATTAACACATGTTAATCGATTTTTATTTCACCTAGTGGTCTAACCAACTATCAATTTATTTACATCTATCTAATCTCTATCCGCGAAGCTTGTATGATAGTGTGAATGTATGTATAATACATACACTATATCATACGTAGTTTGTATATCATGTATGTATGTGCATATATATGTACATGTATGCATGTATGCATACATGAATGTAGGCCCTATAGTAAGCATGTATGATGTGTATGTACTTAGTTATGAATTTAGTACAATTATTAGTATTAATTTTCTAATTTAATTGTTTTAATATATGCAGTATATATTAACACATAGTTTGTATACACTCTTAACAACTAGCAATCTCTCATTTATACATGTATGCGTACAATTCTTTTTTTTTTTCCTTTTCCCTTTCTTATTCTATGATTGTATACACTATTTATATGCTGTATGATTCTGAGTTCTCAGTTGGTCGTTCTTTGGTCGCCAAAGGCTCTGTTGTCAGGCCACACTAAGAGTAACCATATCTTCCAATATGTTCTAAATGCTTCCATGGTCGTTTTCATTTCAGGAATTTTTCTTCTGACACTGACGTTTAATTATTAAAAATGTGATTGTTTGCCCTAATTTGAGTAGAATTTTCATTCACCTTTTCCGCCATTTTGAACAGGTTTTATATTTCAAAAGTTGGAATTATATACCGTTCACACCCACCTGTGTACGCGCAATATCTTCTATTCAACCGATCTAATAATCGTACCTGTTCTTATATTGAACCGATCTAATAATCGTACCTGTTCTTATATTGAACCCATCTAATAATACCTGTTTTTATATTGAACCCATCTAATAATCGTATCTGTTCTTATATTGAACCCATCTAATAATCGTACCTGTTCTCATATTGAACCCATCTAATAATCGTACCTGTTCTTATATTGAACCCATCTAATAATCGTATCTGTTCTTATATTGAACCCATCTAATAATCGTATCTGTTCTTATATTGAACCCATCTAATAATCGTATCTATTCTTATATTGAACCCATCTTATAATTGTATCTGTTCTTATATTGAACCCATCTAATAATCGTATCTGTTCTTATATTGAACCGATCTAATAATCGTACCTGTTCTTATATTGAACCCATCTAATAATCGTATCTGTTCTTATATTGAACCCATCTAATAATCGTATCTGTTCTTGAACTCATCTAATAATGAATGTTCTTATATTGAACCGATCTAATAATCGTACCTGTTCTTATATTGAACCAATCTAATAATCGTACCTGTTCTAATTGAACCGATCTAATAATCGTACCTGTTCTTATATTGAACCGATGTAATAATCGTACCTATTCATGGTATCACCAGAGGTATA
>JAXRKP010001207.1:120000-125000 GCA_037039925.1 Doris montereyensis
TGTTAACTGATGATCCCCACAGACATCCACACAGACATCCACAGACAGCTACTACACGATGGAACCAAGCAAGACTTTAAAGGAAATGGGTATTATGATCATATTTTTTAAATTATCTCCAATGCACCGTATTGTATTATAGATGATAATATATTATACATGTTTGTCTTTCTTTTGTCGTTGTTGTTGCTATTGTTGATGTTGTCATTGTTGTTGCTATTGCTTGATGTTGTTGCTATTTTTGATGTTGTTATTTGTTGTTGCTATTGTTGATGTTGTCATTGTTGTTGCTAATGTTGATGTTGTTATTTATTTGTTGTTGCTATTGTTGATGTTGTCGTTGTTGTTGCTATTGTTGATGTTGTATTTGTTGTTGCTATTGTTGATGTTGTGTTTGTTGTTATCATTGTTGTTGCTATTGTTGATGTTGTCGTTGTTGTTGCTATTGTTGATGTTGTCATTGTTGTTGCTATTGTTGATGTTGTCATTGTTGTTGCTATTGTTGATGTTGTCATTGTTGTTGTTATTGTTGATGTTGTCATTGTTGTTGCTATTGTGTATGTTGTTATGATGTTGTTATTGTTGTTGCTATTTGTATGTTGTTATTGTTGTTGCTATTGTGTATGTTGTCATTGTTGTTGCTATTGTGTATGTTGTCATTGTTGTTGCTATTGTGTATGTTGTTGTTGTTGTTGCTGTTGTCATTGTTATTTCTATTGTCGATGTTATCATATTTGTTGCTGATGTGGTTGTTGTTGTTGTTATTGTTGCTGCTGTTCTTGTTGTTGTTGCCATTGTTCATGTTGTCATTGTTGTTGCTGTTGTTGTTCTTGTTGTTATTGTTGCTTTTGTATTGTTAACGATAGGAAAAGAAGATAGTGCGCAAGCTACATGATGTTGATGTTTAAAGCCAGGTGGTTGGGGGGGGGGTGGTGGCATCGATTTACACCTTAACGTTAAACAATGTTTGCCTTGCGTAGATTGACTCTAGTGAACATAATACATACAGTGGAAAGGGGAAAGAAAGAGAATCATAATCCCTAGTGGACATAATAACACATACAGTGGAAAGTGGGAAAGATGGGAATCATAATCCCTAGTGGACATAACACATACAGTGGAAAGGGGGAAAGATGGGGATCATAATCCTAGTGGACATAACACATACAGTGGAAAGGGGAAAGATGGGAATCATAATCTAGTGGACATAACACATACAGTGGAAAGTGGGAAGATAGAATCATAATCCCTAGTGGACATAACACATACAGTGGAAAGGGGAAAGATGGGAATCATAATCCTAGTGGACATAACACATACAGTGGAAAGGGGGAAAGATGGGGATCATAATCCCTAGACTATACACTGTATATTAATAATATGGTTTCATGGTTAACTGGGGGATCATGAGGTCCTGGGTTCGAATCCTGGCAAAGCCAGGCCCGATATTGTGTTCCTTGGGAAAGACACTGGACTCGCTTTCCCCCCCCCCACCCGATCCAGCTGCAAAATGGATACAAGCACTAGCCCAGGAGTAAAACCCTGCGCCAGACTAGCGTTTCTGTCCAGGACGTAATTATTATGACCTGTTCCCTTCACGCTATAGAAACCGGGATAAGCTCCGGCTCTATAGACCGTAATGGACACATTGGCCTTGAAGGAATCTTAATTTTTATGGTTTGACTGATCAGACAGACATAAACACATCGCATTAAATGAGTCATGTCTCGTTAGGTTATGCGTCTATTTGCCCACACGACAGTGACATGATGTCACGTGTCTGGCCTGAAAGCGTTAAGCCGTTTGACGGTGAAATGATGTGACGTTTAAAAATGAGCTGTTGCCCACATGTGAAATGATGTCACGTTTGCCTGGCCTGAAAGCGTTAAATGGTTATAGCCGTTGCCCACATGACAGTGAAATGATGTCACGTTTGACTTGACCTGGAAGCGTTAAATGATTATAGCCGTTGCCCACATGACAGTGAAATGATGTCATGTTTTGCCTGACAGGAAACCTGTAAGCGTTAAATGACTTAGCATTTGCCACATGACAGTGAAATGAAGCCCAAAAGGTTTTTATAGCCGTTCATGACAGTGAAATGATGTCACATTTTACCTGGCCTGGAAGCGTTAAAACATTTAAGCCGTTGCCCAGTTTTTTCAAATGTTCTCCAGGAATTTGTCTTAGGTCCTCTATTCTTCTTAATATATATCAACGATATTAACCAAAACCTCTCACTGGGTACCAAACTAAGATTTTTTGCTGGTGATAGTCTATTATGAGAAGAAATTTATAACAATAACTATAAAATTGAGAATTGTAACAAATTACAAAATTAAGCTAAACACACTTCAAGAAGGGATGAGAAAGCAGAAACTGGAGTTCCTTTCAAATAAATGTCAGGTACCAATAATATGCCAAACAGTCATTATAGTCAACTCAGACTATTACATACATAACCAAAAGCTTAAAATTAACCAACAGTGCAAAAAAACCCAGGAGTTACAATAGACATTAAATTGCACTGGAAAAGAACATAGAGCACTAAAAAGAAAAGTACATGGCCCTTCCGCATTCCTTAGAAGAAACCTGCACAATTGTCCTCAAAATGTAAAAGAGAAGTGCTTTAATAAAATCAGTCTTAGATTGCAGTAGCTGTGCCTGGGACCCACATCAACAGACCTACATACAAAAATTGAGAAAATGCAAAGAATGCAGCCTGTGTAACTAATAATTATACATACACTAAAGGAAATACCACAAACCAACATGAACCAATTGCAATGGATACCCTTAGAAGAATATAGAGCCAGAACTAAAAATTAATATTTTCTTTAAGGCTATAAATGGCCAAATATCTATTCCGTGAGATCAGCTTAAACGTAAAACAAGAACAACCAGATCAGGCTGTCAAGCGTGGATGATTCCATTTTCAAACATTGATTGCCAACAGTACTCATTTTACCCTAGTGCAGTAAGGCTGTGGAACTGGAATCGACCGCCAACAGAAATAAAACTCAGTAATAACACTGAAAACTTTAAAAACACAATTAAACACTTCCATTTTAAAACCAGAGTGGATTCATATTTTGTGGATTAAATTAAAATACACACGCTAACAATAATACTCAAGAGTTGAGTTGGTCAAATTGTTATGAAGAAGAAAGATGAAGAAGACTTGCCTTAAACGCTTCAAAAAAAGCTCAATGATGTCAGCGGCCATGCCAATGTACACCAACAAAAGTTGCGACAATTGTGTTCCCTGGTTATCTCCTTTGGGAAGAAGCCACCTACCAACGATCAACACCAGCAAAAGCATCTGCTCCAAAATCTTGCACCATTCCTCAGAGCCCCAGGGATATAGCGATCTGAATCTGGGGAATAGGAGGGAGGACAACGTAGAAAGGCATTGGACGTGAAGCCGAGGAGAATTGGATATAAAGAATAAAGCGATTCGTTTATCATCTTAACATAAGGGAGACAAAAGACAGCATTGCTGAAAAAGGGTTAATGAGTACCACGCTATCGATAGGAGAAAGATCTTGTCAGAGTGTTAGTAAAAAAGCCTAACAGGCTTATGTACTGTATGCCCCCCTCACCCCCCCCACCATCCCGCCGCCACACCCACAAGAGTTAAGAGGACTTTGAATTAAATTGCATGCTGAGGATAAATGATGTACTTGTGCAACGATACGGACTTATAAATTTAAGAAATACCAATAATTTACCACATTCATAATACAAAAAAAGCAAAACAAACTAAACCACACTCACACTCACAAAAGCATCCCCAGACCCCCCCTCCTCTTAAAAAAAAACAACAAAACAAAACAACCCAACACAAGAAGAAGAAAACCCCCTAAAAACCTCTAGGAAAAACCCTTGATTTTTGTTGTTGTTTTTTTGTTTGTTGGTTTTCTTTGGTGTTTTAAAATTATTATTTTTTTACCTGTCCGTGCAGAAGAAGAACTTCCCTGGTAGAGTTTGGGGGCAGCACCGGTTGTCTGCGTGGTGGACCAATCATCAGACGCTGTCGCATGAGGTCAAGCTCCAGAAACCATATGGCCGGAACGGCTGTACCTAAATATAGTAACACACTGGGGCATATCCTGAGGTCCCATTGGTTAGATTCAGTGGAGACGAGGTTGAAGTGGGTAGTGGCGGGTGTGAGGTGGGGGGAGCAGGGTGGTGGAGGAGATTTGGCGACATTTTGAGGATGAGGGTGGGGTAGTAGTGGAGATTGAGGTGGAGGTGGATGTGCAGGTGGGTGTGGATGTGGACGTGGAGGTGGAGATGGAGGTGGAGATGGATGTGCAGGTGGAGGTGGAGGTGGAGGTGGAGGTGGAGGTGGAGGTGGAGGTGGAGGTGGAGGTGGAGGTGGAGGTGGAGGTGGAGGTGGGAGGTGGAGGTGGAGGTGGAGGTGGAGGTGGAGGTGGAGGTGGAGGTGGAGGTGGAGGTGGAGGTGGAGGTGGAGGTGGAGGTGGAGGTGGAGGTGGAGGTGGAGGTGGAGGTGGAGGTGGTGGTGGGTGGAGGTGGAGGTGGAGGGAGTGGAGGTGGAGGTGGAGGTGGGAGGTGGAGGTGGAGGTGGAGGTGGAGGTGGAGGTGGAGGTGGAGGTGGAGGTGGAGGTGGGAGGTGGGAGGTGGAGGTGGAGGTGGAGGTGGAAGTGGAGGTGGAGGTGGAGGTGGAGGTGAGGGAGGTGGAGGTGGAGGTGGAGGTGGAAGTGGAGGTGGAGGTGGAGGTGGAGGTGGAGGTGGAGGTGGAGGTGGAGGTGGAGGTGGAGGTGGAGGTGGAGGTGGAGGTGGAGGTGGAGGTGGAGGGTGGAGGTGGGAGGTGGAAGTGGAGGTGGAGGTGGAGGTGGAGGTGGAGGTGGAGGTGGAGAAGGTGGAATGTGGAGGTGGAGGTGGAGGTGGAGGTGGAGGTGGAGGTGGAGGTGGAGGTGGAGGTGGAGGTGGAGGTGGAGGTGGAGGTGGAGGTGGAGGTGAAGGTGGAGGTGGAG
>JAXRKP010001207.1:130000-137500 GCA_037039925.1 Doris montereyensis
GACACATATAAAACAAACAGTAGTACGGCACATATAAAACATACACAGTACGACACATATAAAAACACACACAAACAGTACGACACATATAAAACACACACAAACAGTACGACACATATAAAAACACACAAACAGTACGACACATATAAAACACACACAAACAGTACGACACATATAAAACACACACAAACAGTACGACACATATAAAATATACACATATAAAACAGTATGACACATATCAAACATATAAATAGTATGACATATAAAACATACAAACAGTATGACACATATAAAACATACAATATACGACAGATATAAAAACACAAATAGTACGACACATATAAAACTTACATAGTACACATATATAAAACACACAAATAGTACGGCACACATATACAAATAAACATATATAAAACATATAAAAAATAGTACGACACATATAAAACATATAAACAGTCATATATAGACATAGTACAAACATATAAAACATACACATAGTCGACACATATAAAAAAACAGTTTGGCACATATAAAACATACACATAGTAACATATATAAAACACACAAACAGTACGACACATATAAAACATACAAATAGTACGGCACATATAAAACTTACACATAGTACGACATATATAGAACTTACACATAGTACGGCACATATAAAACTTACACATAGTACGACACATATAAAACATACAATAGTACGACACATATAAAACTTATACATATTATACGCATATAAAACATACACATAAACTTACACATAGTAACATATATAAAACATACACATAGTACGGCACATATAAAACTTATACATAGTACGACACATATAAAACTTTCACATAGTACGACACATATAAAACATACAAATAGTAAACCACATAGTACGACACATATAAAACATACACGTAGTACGACAGATATAAAACATTCACGTAGTACGACACATATAAAACATTCACGTAGTACGACAGATATAAAACAGTCACATAGTACGACACATATAAAACATTCACGTAGTACGACACATATAAAACATTCATAGTAGTACGACACATATAAAACATTCACGTAGTACGACACATATAAAACATTCAAATAGTACGACAGATATAAAACATTCACGTAGTACGACACATATAAAACAGTCACGTAGTACGATATAAAACATTCACGTAGTACGACAGATATAAAACATTCACGTAGTACGACAGATATAAAACATTCATAGTAAACACATATAAAACATTCACGTAGTACGACACATATAAAACATTCACGTAGTACGACACATATAAAACATTCACGTAGTACGACGTAGTACGACAGATATAAAACATTCACGTAGTACGATATAAAACATTCATATACGAAATATAAAACAACGTAGTACGACTCATATAAAACACACAAATAGTACGATATATAAAACATACACATAGTACGACTCATATAAAACACACAAATAGCACGATATATATAAAACATACAAATAGTACGACTGTTCATTTTACAAATAGGAATTCCATAATATAACGTGACTTACTTCTCATAGATGCTCATTTGCAGCTTAATCTAACGTGACTTGTCTTCTGCAGTGATGTCTTCTCGATTCATTTGCAGCTTAATCTAACGCAGCTTGTCTTCTAATGATGCTCATTTGCAGCTTAATCTAACGCGGCTTGTCTTCTCATGATGCTCATTTGCAGCTTAATCTAACGCGGCTTGTCTTCTCATGATGCTCATTTGCAGCTTAATCTAACGCAGCTTGTCTTCTCATGATGCTCATTTGCAGCTTAATCTAACGCGGCTTGTCTTCATGATGCTCATTTGCAGCTTAATCTAACGCAGCTTGTCTTCTAATGATGCTCATTTGCAGCTTAATCTAACGCGGCTTGTCTTCTCATGATGCTCATTTGCAGCTTAATCTAACGCAGCTTGTCTTCTCATGATGCTCGTTTGCAGCTTTGTCAACGTACGCCCTACCCAACGCTGTAAAACAATTCCTTGTTGTGTTGTGATCTCTATTCCAATACAGATTCCTCCCCTGATTTGCTTCCCACAATAGTTGCCGAAAAATCCAGCAGACCTACTAACTCACCACTACCTTTTCACCCCCCTCTCTTCCCATCCCTTCTCCCCAACCACCCCCTCCCCACCACTGCCACGTCCCACTAAAACATCTATGAAACAAACTCCAGCCAAAAATACCAGCACCAAGAACAACAACCGAGACAACAACAGCACCATCATCATCATCATCATCATCATCATCATCATCATCAACAACAACAACATAAACAACAAAAACAACCAAAAGAAGAAGAAGAAGAACAACAACAACAACAAGAACAGCAGCATGGCAGACTCACCACTTCCACTCGCCATCCTTCTTCTTACACAAAGTGTACAACGTTTCTGCAATCATGAGAGGAAACGTTCCGGCCAATGACCAGTATAGGATTCCTCTGAACAAGGGTCACTCTCCAGATACAGATGAGTCCATGCAAGGTGAACAAGCTACGGCTGATTAAAGCCTTGACGATGGACAGCACTTTCTGGGTCTTCCTCAGACAGGACGCCATCAGATGCTGTCTCGATGGTCAATGAGATTGTTCATTATTTGAGTTATCCCATTTTATTGATCGGCTGTGGAGGATTCACCTTAATAATTAAATATATAATTATTGAAGGGGTCATTTCAAAAGTGTGCCTAAGTCACAATTATGTCATTTAGAGAAGAAGAAAAAGCCAAAAACCATGAACTTTGGCTGTGGGAATTCCAAATTTCAAACGTCTATAAACGTGATGTATTTTAATCAGGTATTTTTTACACGTTTCAGGAAGCATGCATTTATTTTAATCCCTAGGATTATGTCTCTGTGTCGTTGGACATAGGCCCACACTCTTGCACTGACCACTTCTATTATTAAATAAACCTCTCTCTCTCGTTGGACATAGACACACGCAATTGAACTTTACTGACCCCTTTCTATTATTAAACGAATCTCTGTCTCGTTGGACATAGGCACAAACACACTATTGACCTGACCACTTCTATTATTAAACGAATCTTTGTCTTATTGGACATAGGCACACACACATTATTGATCTGACCCCTTCTATTATTAAACGAATCTTTGTCTTATTGGACATAGGCACACACACATTATTGATCTGACCACTTCTATTATTAAACGAATCTTTGTCTCATTGGACATAGGCACACGCTATTGACCTGACCGTCTTGTGTTATCAAACGAATCTCTGTCTCATTGGACATAGGCACACGCTATTGAACTGACCGTCTTGTGTTATCAAACGAATCTCTGTCTCATTGGACATAGGCACACGCTATTGAACTGACCGTCTTGTATCATTAAACGAATCTCTGTCTCATTGGACATAGGCACACGCTATTGACCTGACCGTCTTGTGTTATCAAACGAATCTCTGTCTCATTGGACATAGGCACACGCTATTGACCTGACCGTCTTGTGTTATCAAACGAATCTCTGTCTCATTGGACATAGGCACACGCTATTGACCTGACCGTCTTGTATCATTAAACGAATCCCTGTTTTATTGGACATAGGCACACGCTATTGATCTGAACGTCTTGTATCATTAAACGAATCCCTGTCTTATTGGACATAGGCACACACTATTGAACTGGCCTCTTCAATTATTAATCGAACTGTTTACACTAAAGTTGAGGCGTCGGCAACTCAATCGGTAGAGCGCCTAACTTCAACCCAAAGACACTAGAACTACAACCCATGAGACACTAAAACTACAACCCATTAGACACTAAAACTAAAACCGATGAGACACTGGAACTACAACCCATGAGACACTGGAACTACAACCCATGAGACAATGGAACTACAACCGATGAGACAATGGAACTACAACCCATGAGACACTGGAACTACAACCGATGAGACAATGGAACTACAACCAATAAGACACTGGAACTACAACCCATGAGACAATGGAACTACAACCCATGAGACACTGGAACTACAACCCATGACACACTGGAACTACAACCCATGAGACACTGGAACTAAAACCCATGAGACACTGGAACTACAACCCATGAGACACTGGAACTACAACATGTGAGACACTGGCACTACAACCCATGAGACAATGGAACTACAACCCATGAGACACTAAAACTACAACATATGAGACACTGGTACTACAACTCATGAGACAATGGAACTACAACCAATAAGACACTGAAACTACAACCCATGAGACACTGAAACTACAACCCATGAGACACTGGAACTACAACCCATGAGACACTGGAACTACAACCCATGAGATACTGGAACTACAACCCATGAGATACTGGAACTACAACCCATGAGATACTGGAACTACAACCCATGAGATACTGGAACTACAACCCATGAGACACTAAAACTACAACCCATGAGACACTGGCACTACAACCCATGAGACACTGGCACTACAACCCATGAGACAATGGAACTACAACCCATGAGACACTGAAACTACAACATATGAGACACTGGAACTACAACCCATGAGACACTGAAACTACAACCCATGAGACAATGGAACTACAACCCATGAGAATGAGAGATTGAAACTACAACCCATGAGACACTGAAACTACAACATATGAGACACTGGAAACTACAACCCATGAGAAACTGGAACTACAACCAATAAGACACTGAAACTACAACCAATAAGACACTGAAACTACAAACAACCCATGAGACACTGAAACTACAACCAATAAGACATTGAAACTACAACCCATGAGACACTGAAACTACAACCCATGAGACACTGAAACTACAACCCATGAGACACTTGAACTACAACCAATGAGACACTTGAACTACAACCCATGAGACACTTGAACTACAACCCATGAGACACTTGAACTACAACCCATGAGACACTTGAACTACAACCCATGAGACACTGAAACTACAACCCATGAGACACTGGCACTACAACCCATGAGACACTGGAACTACAACCCATGAGACACTGGAACTACAACCCATGAGACACTGAAACTACAACCCATGAGACACTGGAACTACAACCCATGAGACACTGGAACTACAACCCATGAGACACTGGAACTACAACCAATGAGACACTGAAACTACAACCCATGAGACACTGGAACTACCATGAGAACCCATGAGACACTGGAACTACAACCCATGAGACACTAAAACTACAACATATGAGACACTGGTACTACAACTCATGAGACAATGGAACTACATCCAATAAGACACTGAAACTACAACCCATGAGACACTGAAACTACAACCCATGAGACACTAAAACTACAACCCATGAGACACTGGAACTACAACCCATGAGACACTAAAACTACAACCCATGAGACACTGAAACTACAACCCATGAGACACTGGAACTACAACCAATAAGACACTGAAACTACAACCCATGAGACACTGGAACTACAACCCATGAGACACTGGAACTACAACCCATGAGACACTAAACCTACAACCCATGAGACACTGAAACTACAACATGAGACACTGGCACTACAACCCATGAGACAATGGAACTACAACCAATAAGACATTGAAACTACAACCCATGAGACAAAGGAACTACAACCA
This sequence comes from Doris montereyensis, assembly GCA_037039925.1. Classification (NCBI taxonomy): domain Eukaryota; kingdom Metazoa; phylum Mollusca; class Gastropoda; order Nudibranchia; family Dorididae; genus Doris; species Doris montereyensis. Next base: position 135,661 of record JAXRKP010001207.1, read on the forward strand.
ATAAGACACTGAAACTACAACCCATGATCCACTGAAACTAAAATCGATGAGACACTGGAATTTCAACCAAAAGACACTGGAACTACAACCCATGAGACACTAAAACTACAACACATGAGACACTGAAACTACAACCAATAAGACACTGAAACTACAACCCATGATCCACTGAAACTAAAACCCATGAGACACTGGAACTACAACCCATGAGACACTGGAACTACAACCCATGAGATACTGGAACTACAACGCATGAGATACTGGAACTACAACCCATGAGATACTGGAACTACAACCCATGAGATACTGGAACTACAACCCATGAGACACTGGAACTACAACCCATGAGATACTGGAACTACAACCCATGAGATACTGGAACTACAACCCATGAGACACTGGAACTACAACCCATGAGACACTGGAACTACAACCCATGAGATACTGGAATTACAACCCATGAGACACTGGAACTACAACCCATGAGACACTGGAACTACAACCAATGAGATAATGGACCCACAACCCATGAGACAATGGAACTACAACCCATGAGACACTGGAACTACAACCCATGAGACAATGGAACTACAACCAATAAGACACTGAAACTACAACCCATGATCCACTGAAACTAAAACCGATGAGACACTGGAATTTCAACCCATGAGACACTGGAACTACAACCCATGAGACAATGGAACTACAACCCATGAGACACTGGAACTACAACCCATAAGACACTGGAACTACAACCCATAAGACAATGGAACTACAACCCATGAGATAATGGAACTGCAATCCATGACACAATGGAACTACAACCCATGAGATAAAGGACCCACAACCCATAAGACAATGGAACTACAACCCATGAGACACTGGAACTACAACCCATGAGACAATGGAACTACAACCCATGAGACAATGGAACTACAACCCATAAGACAATGGAACTACAACCCATAAGACAATGGAACTACAACCCATAAGACAATGGAACTACAACCCATAAGACAATGGAACTACAACCCATAAGACAATGTAACTACAACCCATCACACAATGGAACTACAACCCATAAGACAATGGAACTACAACCCATGAGATAATGGACCCACAACCCATAAGACACTGAAACTACAACCCATGAGACAATGGAACTACAACCAATAAGACACTGAAACTACAACCCATGAGACAAATTGTGTCTGGCCTACGTAGGCGTTGCAGCTGAATCTTAGTGTTGAGAGCTGCTTGTTATCACGACAGCACTGGTTTACGCCCCACAGCTGACACAGGTGGTGTTTTGTTTTCTTTTTTGTCACAAGATTGTGCTCTTAGGAAATGTACTTTACTCAACCTTTCTCACTTGACTCATGTGTGATTAAGGACCCAGATATAGGTAGAGAAAAATGATATTGCCAGAGAGTTAGTGTAAAAGGCCTAACAGACTTGTGTGCTGTGTGTTACCTCGTGAATTGAGATGGACTTTTGAATGATACAGCCTGCTGTTGGATAAATGAAGTAGAGTCGCAGAGCCTGAACATGTGGGGAGGGGGGGGCGAGGGGCATTCCGAGTATAAATTCAATTTCATGTTTATCTGTTTTCTCGTTAACCCATCACTGTAATAGGTGGCCAGGTGTCTATTCACACGTGACGGATGTAAATTTGGCGTGCATAGCAATACGAAACAGCCAACATTTTTCCATGCACCTAGAAGAAATTAGCTGCACTCTCCTCCTGATTACTCTTCCCATAAAACTGATTAAGGACACTGTGCTTTTTTTAAAACACAACACAGTGAATATATATATATATATATATATATATATATAT
>JAXRKP010001207.1:140000-142500 GCA_037039925.1 Doris montereyensis
GATAGATAGATAGATAGAAAGATAGAGAAAATAGGTAGGTAGACAGATATATAAAATAGATAGATAGATAGATAAGGAAAATAGAAAGATAGATAGATAGATATATTACATGGGATATTATGATGGATTAGGATGCATTTATTATTGAAATAAAACTATTAGAATCTTTACGTCACTTCCACATTCTCTCACGCGCAACTTTTAAGTCAGAAGAACAGTGAACACTTGGAAAAGCATAATAATTAGATAACACAAAACAATCAAATACAATGGCTTATCAAAACAGAAACAGACATTTGATAGCAATAATGTAAAAGTTATTTTCCAAATTTATATATTGATGGATTTCAAGAAATTTTGAGAATAAAAATAATGTTGATTATATTTAAGTTTGGAACAACAAAAAAGTAAAAAATAATTTATCCTTATTAGTTTCCTGGTGACTCAAAAACGTATCCTTAATTGTTTGCGTGTGATTGAATAGCATACCATTATTTTTTTGCTTGTGACATTAAAATGTACCAAATGTAACCAGTGTCCTTAATTGTTTGCTTGTGACACAAAAATGTATCCTTAACTGCTTTCTTGTGACACAAAAATGTATCCTTAACTGCTTTCTTGTGACACAAAATGTATCCTTAACTGCTTTCTTGTGACACAAAAATGTATCCTTAACTGCTTTCTTGTGACACAAACGTAACGTATCCTTATTTGTTTGCTTGTGACACAGATATCTTTCCTTAACTGTTCGCTTGTGTACAAAAAAGCAACATATCCTTTTTTTTGCAAAAAACACACTGTTTGCTTGTGACATGTATCCTTAACTGTTTGCTTGTGACATAAAACGTAATCAGTATCCTTAACTGTTTGCTTGTGACATAAAAACGTAATCAGTATCCTTAACTGTTTGCTTGTGACATAAAAACGTAATCAGTATCCTTAACTGTTTGCTTGTGACATAAAAACGTAATCAGTATCCTTAACTGTTTGCTTGTGACATAAAAACGTAATCAGTATCCTTAACTGTTTGCTTGTGACATAAAAACGTAATCAGTATCCTTAACTGTTTGCTTGTGACATAATAAACGTAATCAGTATCCTTAACTGTTTGCTTGTGACATAAAAACGTAATCAGTATCCTTAACTGTTTGCTTGTGACATAAATAACGTAATCAGTATCCTTACTATTGTTTGCTTGACATGACATAACAACACATAATACTATCCTTAACTAGTTGCTTGTGAGATAACAACACAAAAACGTATCCTTAATTGTTTGCTTGTGAGATAACAACACAAAAAACGTATCCTTAACTGTTTGCTTGTGACATAACAACACAAAAACGTATCGTTAATTGTTTGCTTGTGACATAACAACACAAAAGCGTATCCTTAATTGTTTGCTTGTGACATAACAACACATAATACTATCCTTAACTGGTTGCTTGTGACATAACAACACATAATAATATCCTTAACTGTTTGCTTGTGACATAACAACACATAATAATATCCTTAACTGTTTGCTTGTGGCATAACAAACACATAATAATATCCTTAACTGGTTGCTTGTGACATAACAACACATAATAATATCCTTAACTGGTTGACATAACACATAATAATATCCTTGTGACATAACAACACATAATAATATCCTTAACTGTTTGCTTGTGGCATAACAACACATAATAATATCCTTAACTGTTTGCTTGTGACATAACACATAATAATATCCTTAACTGTTTGCTTGTGGCACACTGAAAAGCAACAACAGCAAACCAATCTGTATCCTTAATTGTTAGCTTGTGCTACTTACATTTTAGTTGTCAGTCTGTTTGGCATTCTTTTTGAATTCCACGAGTCGATCATTCCCGTACGAATATAAGCTCTCACAAAAATGCTAATAGTTATCGTGTGTCATTGACATACCATACTTAGCTATCCATTCATGAAATTTTATTTTGCTTTCTGTTATCTTAGTCCAAAACAAAACAAAAACATGTTAACTGCAATTACACAAGCAATTATATCTACCCATCTTATTTGTTTTTCTTTTTCTTTTGTTTGTTTGGCTTGTTTGTGTGTGTGTGTGTGTGTGTGTGTGTGTGTGTGTATGTGTGTGTTAAAGACAATTAAATTTGAAACAAACAAACAAACAAACACATTCTTATTCAACAATGAGAATTCATTCGGGCATTCCAAAATCACAATAAGAATAATAATCCTGCTGCTACTGCGGACGCTGGCTATCTAGCTTGAGCCGTCATCATAATAGATCATTATTCTCGTCTTACGCACGACCTCAAAGTGGAGGAAACCTGTCGCCGTCTGCTCGCAGCTAATGGACCCTGATTGGCGGAGGAATTGTGGGAGTGGTGAGTTTGCGGCACGTGCCTCAAACAGTTCAGGTTTTGTATCGATGCCCAAATTCATCATAGCATTCTCATCTGGCGAATTAATAATACATTAATAATATTATGATTGTCCTCTCCACAGT
>JAXRKP010001207.1:147500-154037 GCA_037039925.1 Doris montereyensis
TTTTGTTGAAAAAATGATGTTGTTTGGTAGGTGTGGGGTTTAGGGAAATGTGAAATGCTCATTAAACAGCAAATAAATTTGTAAACAGAAAATTAGAAGGCCAATGACCAATATAGGAATGCTATAAAGAAAAAAGGCATGGATAGCTAAAATTCAATCTCAAAATGATGTTAGGAAAGTTTGAGTCCAAAGAATGGGTTTAGGAAAATCTCAAACACTATGTCTTACCGTTAGGAAATAGTCAAACAAGTCCTACCGTTAGGAAAGCAAGAAGTCCAAATACTAACCGTTAGGAAAGAGAGAGTCCAAACACTATATAGGAGAAGTCCAAATAGTGAAAGGAAAGCAAGAGAGAATCCAAACACTATGTCCTAATTAGGAAAGCAAGAGAGAAACACTCCACCATTAGGAAAGCAAGAGAATCTCAAATACTGTGTCCTACCGTTAGGAAAGCAAGAGAGTCAAACACTATGTGCTACCGTTAGGAAAGCAAGAGAATCCAAACACTATGTCCTACCGTTAGAAATCAAGAGTTCCAAACATCCTACTGTTAGGAAAGCAAGAGAATCAAACACTATATCCTGTTAGGAAAGCAAGAGAATCCAAATACTATATCCTACCTGTTAGGAAAGCAAGAGAATCAAACACTATATCCTACTGTTAGGAAAGCAAAAGAGAATCCAAATACTGTGTCCTACTGTTATGCAAGAGAATCCAAACACTATATCCTACTGTTAGGAAAGCAAGAGAATCCAAATACTGTGTCCTACTGTTAGGCAAGAAATCCAAAAATTTGTTAGAAAGAGAATCAAATACTATGTCCTACAGGAAAGCAAGAGAATCAAATACTATATGCTACCGTTAGGAAAGCAAGAGAATCCAAACTACTATTCAATCAAATCCTACCGTTAGGAAAGCAAGAGAGTCCAAACACTATGTCCTACTGTTAGGAAAGCAAGAGAATCCAAACACTATATCCTACCGTTAGGAAAGCAAGAGAATCCAAATACTATGTCCTACTGTTAGGAAAGCAAGAGAATCCAAATACTATGTCCTACCGTTAGGAAAGCAAGAGAATCCAAATACTATATCCTACTGTTAGGAAAGCAAGAGAATCCAAAAATGTCCTACCGTTAGGAAAGCAAGAGAATCCAAATATATCCTACTGTTAGGAAAGCAAGAGAATCCAAATACTATGTCCTACTGTTAGGAAAGCAAGAGAATCAAATACTATATCCTACCGTTAGGAAAGAAGAATCCAAATACTATATCCTACCGTTAGGAAAGCAAGAGAATCCAAACACTATATCCTACTGTTAGGAAAGCAAGAGAATCCAAACACTATATCCTACCGTTAGGAAAGCAAGAAGAGAATCCAATGTCCTACTATCAATCACTATGTGCTACTGTTAGGAAAGCAAGGAGAATCAAATACTATATACTACTGTTAGAGCAAGAGAATCCAAATACTATGTCCTACTGTTAGGAAAGCAAGAAAAGAGAATCCAAATACTATGTCCTACCGTTAGGAAAGCAAGGAAAGAGAATCCAAACACTATATCCTACCGTTAGGAAAGCAAGAGAATCAAACACTATGTCCTACTGTTAGGAAAGCAAGAGAATCCAAATACTATGTCCTACTGTTAGGAAAGCAAGAGAATCAAATACTATATCCTACTGTTAGGGAAAGCAAGAGAATCCAAATACTATGTCCTACCGTTAGGAAAGCAAGAGAATCCAAATACTATGTCCTACTGTTAGGAAAGCAAGAGAATCCAAATACTATGTCCTACCGTTAGGAAAGCAAGAGAATCCAAATACTATATCCTACTGTTAGGAAAGTAAGAGAATCCAAATATTATGTCCTACTGTTAGGAAAGCAAGAGAATCAAATACTATATCCTACTGTTAGGAAAGCAAGAGAATCAAATACTATGTCCTACCGTTAGGAAAGCAAGAGAATCAAATACTATTCCTACCGTTAGGAAAGCAAAGAGAATCAAACAATATGTCCTACCGTTAGGAAAGCAAGAGAATCCAAATACTATGTCCTACCCTTAGGAAAGCAAGAGAATCCAAATACTATGTCCTACTGTTAGGAAAGCAAGAGAATCCAAATACTATGTCCTACTGTTAGGAAAGCAAGAGAATCCAAACACTATGTCCTACCGTTAGGAAAGCAAGAGAATCCAAACACTATGTCCTACTGTTAGGAAAGCAAGAGAATCCAAACACTATTATTCCTACTGTTAGGAAAGCAAGAGAATCCAAATACTATTACTACTGTTAGGAAAGCAAGAGAATCCAAATACTATGTCCTACTGTTAGGAAAGCAAGAGAATCCAAATACTATGTCCTACTGTTAGGAAAGCAAGATAATCCAAAAAGCAAGAGAATCAAACACTATGTCCTACTGTTAGGAAAGCAAGAGAATCCAAATACTATAGGAAAGCAAGAGAATCCAAATACTACCGTTAGGAAAGCAAGAGAATCAAATACTATGTCCTACTGTTAGGAAAGCAAGACACTACTGTCCTACTGTTAGGAAAGCAAGAGAATCAAACACTATGTCCTACTGTTAGGAAAGCAAGAGAATCCAAACACTATGTCCTACTGTTAGGAAAGCAAAGAGAATCCAAATACTATGTCCTACTGTTAGGAAAGCAAAGAGAATCCAAACACTATGTCCTACTGTTAGGAAAGCAAGAGAATCCAAATACTATGTCCTACCGTTAGGAAAGCAAGAGAATCCAAATACTATGTCCTACTGTTAGGAAAGCAAGAGAATCAAATACTATGTCCTACTGTTAGGAAAGCAAAGAGAATCCAAATACTATGTCCTACCGTTAGGAAAGCAAGAGAATCCAAACACTATGTCCTACTGTTAGGAAAGCAAGAGAATCCAAACACTATTACTACCGTTAGGAAAGCAAGAGAATCCAAACACTATGTCCTACTGTTAGGAAAGCAAGAGAATCCAAACACTATTACTACCGTTATGAAAGCAAGAGAATCAAATACTATTACTACCGTTAGGAAAGCAAAGAGTCCAAATACTATGTCTACCGTTATGAAAGCAAGAGGTCAAATACTATGCCTTACCGTTAGGAAAGCAAGAGAGTCCAAATACTATTACTTACCGTTAGGAAAGCAAGAGAGTCCAAACACTATGTCCTACTGTTAGGAAAGCAAGAGAATCCAAAACTACTACCGTTAGGAAAGCAAGAGAGTCAAATACTATGTCCTACCGTTAGGAAAGCAAGAGAATCAAATACTATGTCCTACTGTTAGGAAAGCAAGAAATTCAAATACTATGTCCTACTGTTAGAATCCAAATACTATGTCCTACTGTTAGGAAAGCAAGAAGAATTTACTACCGTTAGGAAAGCAAGAGAATCCAAATACTATGTGCTACTGTTAGGAAAGCAAGAGAATCCAAATACTATGTCCTACCGTTAGGAAAGTCTACAAGAGAATTCAAATACTATGTCCTACTGTTAGGAAAGCAAGAGAATCCAAATACTATGTCCTACCGTTAGGAAAGCAAGAGAATCAAACACTATATCCTACTGTTAGGAAAGCAAGAGAATCCAAATACTATAGGAAAGCAGAGCCTATGCCCTACTGTTAGGAAAGCAAGAGAATCCAAATACTATGCCCTACCGTTAGGAAAGCAGAATCAAACACTATGCCCTACCGTTATGAAAGCAAGAGAATCCAAATACTATGCCCTACCGTTAGGAAAGCAAGAATCCAAACACTATGTCCTACCGTTAGGAAAGCAAGAGAATCCAAATACTATGTCCTACCGTTAGGAAAGCAAGATTATCCAAATACTATGTCCTACCGTTAGGAAAGCAAGAGAGAATCCAAATACTATGTCCTACTGTTAGGAAGCAAGAGAATCCAAACACTATGTCCTACCGTTAGGAAAGCAAGATAATCCAAATACTATGTCCTACCGTTAGGAAAGCAAGAGAATCCAAATACTATGTCCTACTGTTAGGAAAGCAAGAGAATCCAAATACTATGTCCTACTGTTAGGAAAGCAAGAGAATCCAAATACTATGCCTGACCGTTAGGAAAGCAAGAGAATCTTTAGAAAATAAATTTAGATTAAAAATTAGAAATCCTACCCAAAACTCCGATATCACTCTCATTGTCAGGTTAGGAGAATGAACATTCTATGCAACAAGAGGGAGAGAATGAACATTTCCTTAGATAAACATAATATGTTCTTATGAAATAATACTCTCAATGAATGAAAACGCTATTGAGATCATCAATTTAGAAATCATTTGCAAATTATGCTTGTTTTGTGGCCTGGCAAGCCTTTGACGGTCAAGGGCCAGTCAACTCAACTTTATATTATATTTATCACATATATAGATTTTACAGATAATTTATCATTATTTTATTATTTGTGTCGGTCCTCAGTCATTCAATAGAGGGCGACAACTCAAAACTATACAGCAGTATTTAAAAAGGGGGAATAATATTGAGTTATCTCCCTGTGAACATCAGTCGAGTTTTTGGTCCCCTTGTTCCAAGAAGGTGTTCAGTTTTGGTGCTATTCATTTATATTCACTACGTGAAAAACGACAATAAGTTACAACCCCATCAATAAATACAATTCTCTTTTTATTGGTGGAGTTGTCCCCTTATTGTCGTTTTCCTCTGACCTCACTCCACTGTGGCTCCTTTGGTGGGTGGAGTTGTCACTTATTGTCGTCATTCACCTTTGAATTCACTCCACTGTGGCTTATTTGTGGGGGTGGAGTTGTCACTTATTGTCGTCTTTCACCTTTGACTTCATTCCACTGTGGCTTCTTTGGTGCGTGGAGTTGTCACTTTGTGTCGTTTTTCACCTTTGCATTTACTCCACTGTGGCTTCTTTGTGGGCTGGAGTTGTCACTTATTGTCGTCTTGCACCTTTAACTTCGCTCCACTGTGGCTACTGTGTATTGTAGAATTCACTAGTACGTGTTGAAGTGACCATAATGTATTATTTAATAGAAAGAGACCCCCCCGACCACAGAGTTAGATAAAAGGAAGCTGTAGGTAACATTAACAAACCTTATTATGATCAAGTGGACAGCCACATGACTCAATGCCCCACCCCCCCGCCCTCATTCCCAAACACATTTCCCTGAACCTCGAAGAAATGGACGACAGGACAAACAAAAAAATATTAGAAATTAACACCCAACCCCCCTCCCTTTTACCCCCCCCCGCCCCACCAAATAGATCATTTCAAAATCACAGAAATTTTTATTTTATTTTACCCACGTCACACTAAATGGTGATCTCATAAGTCTTGGAAGACTATTTTATTTTACCCACGTCACACTAAATGGTGATCTCATGAGTCTTGGAAGACTATTTTATTTTACTCACGTCACACTAAATGGTGATCTCATGAGTCTGAAGACTATTCTATTTTACTCACGTCACACTAAATGGTGATCTCATGAGTCTTGGAAGACTATTTTATTTTACCCACGTCACACGTCACACTAAATGGTGATCTCATGAGTCTTGGAAGACTATTTTATTTTACCCACGTCACACTAAATGGTGATCTCATGGGTCTTGGAAGACTATTCTATTTTGGGTCTTGAGTCTTGGAAGACTATTTTATTTTACCCACGTCACACTAAATGGTGATCTCATAAGTCTTGGAAGACTATTTTATTTTACCCACGTCACACTAAATGGTGATCTCATAAGTCTTGGAAGACTATTTTTATTTTACCCACGTCACACTAAATGGTGATCTCATGAGTCTTGGAAGACTATTTTATTTTACCCACGTCACACTAAATGGTGATCTCATGAGTCTTGGAAGACTATTTTATTTTACCCACGTCACACTAATATGGGTCTTGGAAGACTATTCTATTTTACCCACGTCACACTAAATGGTGATCTCATGAGTCTTGGAAGACTATTTTATTTTACCCACGTCACACTAAATGGTGGTCTCATGGGTCTTGGAAGACTATTTTATTTTACCCACGTCACACTAAATGGTGGTCTCATGGGTCTTGGAAGACTATTTTATTTTACCCACGTCACACTAATATGGGTCTTGGAAGACTATTTTATTTTACCCACGTCGCACAAATTGGTGATCTCATGGGTCTTGGAAGACTATTTTATTTTACCCACGTCACACTAAATGGTGATCTCATGGGTCTTGGAAGACTATTTTATTTTACCCCGTCACACTAAATGGTGATCTCACGGGTCTTGGAAGACTATTTTATTTTACCCACGTCACACTAGATGGTGATCTCATGAGTCTTGGAAGACTATTTTATTTTACCCACGTGACACTAGATGGTGATCTCATGAGTCTTGGAAGACTATTTTATTTTACCCACGTGACACTAGATGGTGATCTCATGAGTCTTGGAAGACTATTTTATTTTACCCACGTCACACTAAATGGTGATCTCATGAGTCTTGGAAGACTATTTTATTTTACCCACGTGACACTAAATGGTGATCTCACGGGTCTTGGAAAGGTATTTT
>JAXRKP010001208.1:0-12500 GCA_037039925.1 Doris montereyensis
ATGCTAGTAATACCAATACTACTACTGCTGCTACTACTACTACTACTACTACTACTACTACTACTACTACTACTACTACTACTACTACTACTACTACTATTATTATTATTATTACTACTCTTCTACTGCTAATAACAATAGCAATACCAACACTACTACTACTACTACTATTACTACTGCTACTACTACTACTTCTTCTACTACTACTACTACTACTACTACTACTACTACTACTACTACTACTACTACTACTACTACTACTACTACTACTACTACTACTACTACTACTACTACTACTACTACTACTACTACTACCACTACTACTACTACTACTACTACTACTCCTGTAGTGATAATTATAATAATAGTAAGCTGAGTGATAACAACTTTAACAATATAATTACATGTACTAATAACACCTAGGAAGATAGCTCTAAATTTAGATCTCAACCCAGTGGCAAAAAGGGTGGGATGCGCTTTTTTTTTATGTATTCTAGATCTCAGAACGTTTTCCTCTTGTAATTACAGGGTCTGAGTTGCTATTCTTTGTTCTGTGCTCTTCAGTTTCTGTAACCTGCTATCATTCATCCTTTTCCTCCCCAAAATGACTCACACGTAAATCCTGCAACACGAAGCAGACAGCAGCAGACGACTGGACGTGAAGGTCGAGTTAAACAAAAAATCGAAACGGTCAAGATCGGACTTTGAAGATCGAGATAAAAAACTCGAATCATCATAGATTGACTTCGAAGGTCGACCTTAACCAAGGCCTGCCATTGGCTTAATAAGATCGGAGCTGCGTGCAAGATTGGAATTCGAGTCTCGACTCTCATCGGGAACGGGGGAGATATGGCGTTTGGCGGCACTTTTCACCCTCAAATCATCGACTCAAAGGATGACGTGGGTGATGCATCAGTGCACGTAATCGTATTTGACCTAGATCTAGATCTAATTACAAACAAGGCCTAGTTCTACACGGAAACGCGCATGTGGACACAGCGTGGGGTCGAACCATTGTGGTCGCTCAGTTTCTCCTTAAGGTCTTGTCACAGTACTTAGTGAGAGAGGGGCTATAATAACAAAATTAGACAATTAGTTCCATAGGCCTCATTAAAAGACTATGATTATTATATTCATGAGTGTGAGTGTGTGTGTGTGTGTGTGTGTGTGTGTGTGTCCGTGTGTGTTTGTGTGTGTGTGGATGCTGAGGTCTTTATGAATCAAAGGTCAAACTCTGAAATCAAACAGTCCACTTTAAGACACGTTGGGGGAAAAAAGGTTGCCAGAGGTCAGCGGTTTTCGAACTTCTTGCGTTGATCCTAAAGATCGGTGGATCTTTTGAAAAGTCAAGCTTTTGAAAAGTCGTTTTTGCTCAGCTGTAGTATTTAGTCTCTTGACTTGACTTTGATTTACCCACGTCCACAACTAAGGTGATCTCGATGGTTTTGGTATGATTTTTAATTTTGCCTGGACTGCCCTGTAAACAGCAAAGGGGTAGTTAATGTGCACAGAGTGTTGCACCCGGGTATATGGGGCCTCCTTTTATCATCCGTCTCCGATGGACTAAGTATCGATCCTCATATAAGTGACCAGTGGGGTAAATTTTGCTCGATAAAAACACGGTAAAAAGTTTTCAACCAGCGGCGAGGCTTGAACCCACTACGTTTTAGTTGAGAGGCCGACACTTACCTTTGGACTACCGAGTCCCCCCCTCCCCCACCCTACTCTCCCTGCTGCATTGAACGTAAGTTTCGATGATAGTCTATATTATTTCTTTTCCTTAACAAATTGGAATGCCAGGCGCAACAACAGTGTGGGATAAATAATCTGAAACATAATATCTTTTAAAAACCCAAGGCGTCTGGGAGTGTGTGTGGGGGTGTGTGTGTGTGTGTGTGTGGTGGAGTGTGTGTGTGTGGAGGAGGGGTGACAAAAGATCGAGGAGATGATGTGATTTTACCGTCCAGACGAAAAAATACGGTCTTCACACCCGTTACGCAATAACGATGTCACGTGTCGAAAAACCCTGGATGACATTTATAATATTATGGCCAGGTATGACTCTACCTGTCGTAGGTAACCAAACACGACTTGCTTATTGTTATCGTGTTGTGTCGTAGTAAATTATTTCCATCTCCATACTTTGACACTGAGTAAAACAAATCTCATGAGTTGGAATGGTGAATGTTAATACATCTGCTCATTTCAATGAAAGTTTCATAAGTTGAAATGGTGAATGTGAATACATCTGCTCATTTCAATGAAAGTTTCATAAGTTGAAATGGTCAATGTTAATACATCTGCTCATTTCAATGAAAGTTTCATAAGTTGAAATGGTCAATGTTAATACATCTGCTCATTTCAATGAAAGTTTCATAAGTTGAAATGGTCAATGTGAATACATCTGCTCATTTCAATGAAAGTTTCATAAGTTGAAATGGTCAATATGAATAGATCTGTTCATTTCAATGAAAGTTTCATAAGTTGAAATGGTCAAAGTGAATACATCTGTTCATTTCAATGAAAGTTTCATAAGTTGAAATGGTCAATATGAATAGATCTGTTCATTTCAATGAAAGTTTCATAGTTGAAATGGTCAATATGAATACATCTGTTTATTTCAATGAAAGTTTCATAAGTTGAAACGGTCAATATGAATACATCTGTTCATTTCAATGAAAGTTTCATAAGTTTAAATGGTCAATGTGAATACATCTGTTCATTTCAATGAAAGTTTCATAAGTTGAAACGGTCAATATGAATACATCTGTTCATTTCAATGGAAGTTTCATAAGTTGAAATGGTCAATGTGAATACATCTGTTCATTTCAATGAAAGTTTCATAAGTTGAAATGGTCAATATGAATAGATCTGTTCATTTCCATGAAAGTTTTATAAATTGAAATGATCAATGTGAATACATCTGTTCATTTCAATGAAAGTTTCATAAGTTAAAATGGTCAAAGTGAATACATCTGTTCATTTCAATAGTCAATGTGAATACATTTGTTCATTTCAGTATGAAAGTTTCATAAGTTGAAATTATTTCAATGAATTCATCTGTTGATTTCAATGGAAAGTTTCATACATTTTGTTTAAATGAAAAGTCAATGGGAGTACATCTGTTCATTTCAATGAAAGCATTTCAATAAGTTTAAATAGTCAATGTGAATACATCTGTTCATTTCAATGGAAGCGGTTATATAATTATAATCGGTCACTCCGATACCTGTGTTCGCGTTTCACCAGGTGAAATTATCAGTCCATACATTTTGTTCTTTCATGTTTTGAACAATAGCGATTACGCACTCTATTCCCATTAGATTATACAAAACATGTATATCCTTTATTAGTCTGTCATCGCTCTGCTTTGTTCAAAGTTTATAGATAAATCCTTTGAGTTGTTGTTCTGGAGCTTTAAAACTGTATACTGATTTTAGCTATTCCATTGTCATTCATTCTGTTAACACCCCCAAACCATCTCAGTTGATTTATTTCTATCTTAGTTTTTATGCCATCTGTTTTAGTTTTTATCTCTATTGTTGTGTTTGATCTTGTCTCTTTTAGGGCTTCCTAATACTTCTTCTCAGATATTTCATTTCGGCTGGCTGTACCTACTGTATTCCGTACTGCTGTCATGTTTCACACTACCATGAGTGAGGTACAGTAAACTGTATTGTATACTTGCCATTTTGGTTTTTGTTGACAATTTTTGCTTACCTACAAATGCCTTTCCCCAGACGGTTATATATTGCACATGCCTTTTGAATTCTCTGGCTGATTTCTTCTCTTAGTTTTTTCCTCTGGGTTAATCATTACTCCTAGGTAATTGTAACTTTGAACTTGTTCTAAATTCTTCCTGCCCAAGTTAAAATTTTGTTTTATCTTCCCTAGTTACTAGCATTGTTTTGGTTGTCTTTGCATTTACTCTCTCATCCTCTACTCTTTTCCTTAATCTCATTTCCAGAATCCTGGTACGCTAAGTACCGATATCCCTCTATAGTTTGAGCATTCCATAGTTGATCCTTTCTTGTGTATTGGTACTACAGTTCCCTTATTCCAGTCGTCTGGCATTTGTTTTGACTTCCATGACGGTTGAGATGTATTATGTGTCTGTGTGTGTAGGGGTGGGGGTGGGGGTGGGGGTTGGATGGGGAGGGGGGAGTGCGTATCCTGTGCATTTCTGTGATCTATTTATCAAAACAAATGGATGTGGTGGAAGGCGGGTGTTGGACATGGATGGATGAGCTTTAACTGAAGGCGTGCGTGTGCGTAGGGGTGGGTTGGGAAGTGTTGTGTGATGGGTAGGGGGTCGGGGGTGGGGGATCGAATAACGTTGTGTGTCCTACGCATTTCCGTGATGTATTTATCAAAACAAATGGACGTGGGGGGGGGGGGGGGGGGGAGGGAAGATGAGCATGGATGAATGCGCTTTGACCAAGGGCGTGTGTAAGGGGGTCGGTTTGTGTGTGTGTGTGTGTGTGTGTGGGGGGGGGAGTTGTATATCTTACACATTTCTGTGATGTATTTGTCATACTAATACTCTTATTATATTACTGCATTAATGTTTAGCAATTTTAATAACGAATATGTATTCTGATTTTTAAACTTATTTATGAGGAACTGAATGTAATTTCCGTCTTTGGATGAATAAAGTATTATCATTATTATTATTATTGTTATTATTATTATTATTATTATTATTATTATTATTATTATTATTATTATTATTATTATTATTATTATTATTATTATTATTATTATTATTATTATTATTATTATTATTATTATTATTATTATTATTATTATTATTATCATTATTATTATTATTATTATTATTATTATTATTATTATTATTATTATTATTATTATTATTATTATTATTATTATTATTATTATTATTATTATTATATTGCATGTAGTAGTTTGTTTGCCTCTCCCTTGGTTTTTAATCATTTCTGGATAAACTTGATCTGCTCCTAGGCCTTTCCTAATTTCACTTTTCTTATAGCTGTCTGTATTTCTTCCATTGATATATCTACATCTTCAGCTGTCTCCTTTGGATTACTTGATACTCTTACTAATTGATCTTTACTCCTTGTTTCATACGTTCTGAAGGGATTGCATAAATCGTTTCTATAATTTCGCTGTCGTCTTTCATTATTTTTCCTTTGGCGTTCTGAATTTGTCTTATTAGGCATGCTTTGGTCTTTCTCATACTCTTCATTGCTCCCCAGAACAGCTTTTGATTTCTTTGATATCTTTCTTGAAGTCTTTGTCCAAACTATTCCTACTGTTTCTGTTTTGCTTTCCTAATATCCTTAGGTAGATGGTGGGACTGCCACCTTGAGCCCCCCCCCCTCTCCCCTATCAGGCCTTGTTATTTCCTGTCAGGGTTAACTCCCTTAGTCTTTGGTTGCTCAAAACCAGCACGCAAGGCATCAGGTTGTTATTTTCTGTCAGGGTTACCTCCCTTAGCCTTTGATCAACCAATACCCGCCTGCAAGGCAGCAGGAGACTCATGGAGGGCGGGATCGCCTAATTCCCATACATGTCCTTACCTATCCACTGCCCGAATTATAATATCATGATTAAACTTATTTTTACGATACCATGAATCAGAATTGTTATTATGATATTGTGATTAAAATTATTATTACGATACCATGATTCAGAATTGTTATTATGATATCGTGATTAAACTTATTATTACGATACCATGATTCAGAATTGTTATTATGATATTGTGATTAAAATTATTATTACGATACCATGATTCAGATTATTACTACGATACCATGATTCAGACTATTACTACGATACCATGATTCAGACTATTACTACGATACCATGATTCAGACTATTACTACGATACCATGATTCAGACTATTACTACAATACCATGATTCAGACTATTACTACGATACCATGATTCAGACTATTACTACGATACCATGATTCAGACTATTACTACGATACCATGATTCAGATCATTACTACGATACCATGATTCAGACTATTACTACGATACCATGATTCAGACTATTACTACGATACCATGATTCAGACTATTACTACGATACCATGATTCAGACTATTACTACGATACCATGATTCAGACTATTACTACGATACCATGATTCAGATCATTACTACGATACCATGATTCAGACTATTACTACGATACCATGATTCAGACTATTACTACGATACCATGATTCAGACTATTACTACGATACCATGATTCAGATCATTACTACGATACCATGATGCAGACTATTACTACGATACCATGATTCAGATCATTACTACGATACCATGATTCAGATCATTACTACGATACCATGATTCAGACTATTACTACGATACCATGATTCAGATCATTACTACGATACCATGATTCAGACTATTACTACAATACCATGATTCAGACTATTACTACGATACCATGATTCAGACTATTACTACAATACCATGATTCAGACTATTACTACGATACCATGATTCAGATCATTACTACGATACCATGATTCAGACTATTACTACGATACCATGATTCAAAATTGTTACCGTGATACCATGATCAGTTTGCAAAGATTTGAGTTCCAGGTTTCCATCAAAGCTATGTCAGCTCATGACAGCTGCCATTAATCAGGACATCCAAAGGAAAGCGATGGTTTCTCTGTCTCTATATAACAAGCTGAATGTCTCTAACTTTGACCGTTTATAACTCAGGAACCACTGCACCCACAACCTCCACATTCCGCAGGTAGATTTCAAACAGCCTGCTCTTGGTTCTTTGCAAACACACTCTTGGATCAAATCAGTTTTTTAATTGATTGGAAAAATATTGTTTTACCTGCGATCCACGAAACTTTTTATTGTTATGAGATTTAATTTCTCCATTCCTGGTCACTACAATAAACAAAAAACGTGCATAACTTCAGTATCGATTACTAATTTGATCTAATAATCGTACTTTATATCACCCTTGTTTATAATAATATTATTCATTTCATTATAATTTAACTGTTTTTATTAAAAGCTACAACTCGAATCTACGACGATGAATCAAGGTATGTAATGTATTGTGTTGTTAATAAGACAAGGAGTCAAGGTATGTAATACATTGTGTTGTTACTAAGACAAGGAGTCAAGGTATGTAATACATTGTGTTGTTACTAAGACGATGAATCAAGGTATGTAATGTATTGTGTTGTTACTAAGACAAGGAGTCAAGGTATGTAATGCATTGTGTTGTTACTAAGACGAGGAGTCAAGGTATGTAATGTATTGTGTTGTTACTAAGACAAGGAGTCAAGGTATGTAATACATTGTGTTGTTACTAAGACGAGAAGTCAAGGTATGTAATACATTGTGTTGTTACTAAGACAAGGAGTCAAGGTATGTAATACATTGTGTTGTTACTAAGACAAGGAGTCAGGGTATGTAATACATTGTGTTGTTACTAAGACAAGGAGTCAAGGTATGTAATACATTGTGTTGTTACTAAGGCAAGGAGTCAGGGTATGTAATACATTGTGTTGTTACTAAGACCAGGAGTCAAGGTATGTAATGTATTGTGTTGTCAAGGTATGTAATACATTGTGTTGTTACTAAGACAAGGAGTCAGGGTATGTAATGTATTGTGTTGTCAAGGTATGTAATACATTGTGTTGTTACTAAGACGAGGAGTCAGGGTATGTAATGTATTGTGTTGTCAAGGTATGTAATACATTGTGTTGTTACTAAGACGAGGAGTCAGGGTATGTAATGTATTGTGTTGTCAAGGTATGTAATACATTGTGTTGTTACTAAGACGAGGAGTCAGGGTATGTAATGTATTGTGTTGTTACTAAGACGAGGAGTCAGGGTATGTAATACATTGTGTTGTTACTAAGACGAGGAGTCAGGGTATGTAATGTATTGTGTTGTTACTAAGACAAGGAGTCAGGGTATGTAATGTATTGTGTTGTTACTAAGACGAGGAGTCAAGGTATGTAATACATTGTGTTGTTACTAAGACCAGGAGTCAAGGTATGTAATGCATTGTATTGTCAAGGTATGTAATACATTGTGTTGTTACTAAGACAAGGAGTCAGGGTATGTAATAAATGGTGTTGTTACTAAGACGAGGAGTCAAGGTATGTAATGCATTGTATTGTCAAGGTATGTAATACATTGTGTTGTTACTAAGACAAGGAGTCAAGGTATGTAATAAATGGTGTTGTTACTAAGACCAGGAGTCAAGGTATGTAATGTATTGTGTTGTTACTAAGACGAGGAGTCAAGGTATGTAATGCATTGTGTTGTTACTAAGACAAGGAGTCAGGGTATGTAATGTATTGTGTTGTTACTAAGACGAGGAGTCAAGGTATGTAATACATTGTGTTGTTACTAAGACCAGGAGTCAAGGTATGTAATACATTGTGTTGTTACTAAGACCAGGAGTCAAGGTATGTAATGTATTGTGTTGTCAGCGTATGTAATACATTGTGTTGTTACTAAGACAAGGAGTCAGGGTATGTAATATATTGTGTTGTTACTAAGACAAGGAGTAAAGGTATGTAATGTATTGTGTTGTTACTAAGACAAGGAGTCAGGGTATGTAATATATTGTGTTGTTACTAAGACAAGGAGTAAAGGTATGTAATACATTGTGTTGTTACTAAGACAAGGAGTCAGGGTATGTAATATATTGTGTTGTTACTAAGACCAGGAGTAAAGGTATGTAATGTATTGTGTTGTTACTAAGACGAGGAGTCAAGGTATGTATATATTGTGTTGTTACTAAGACAAGGAGTCAGGGTATGTAATACATTGTGTTGTTACTAAGACCAGGAGTCAAGGTATGTAATACATTGTGTTGTTACTAAGACCAGGAGTCAAGGTATGTAATACATTGTGTTGTTACTAAGACAAGGAGTCAAGGTATGTAATACATTGTGTTGTTACTAAGACCAGGAGTCAAGGTATGTAATACATTGTGTTGTTACTAAGACCAGGAGTCAAGGTATGTAATACATTGTGTTGTTACTAAGACAAGGAGTCAAGGTATGTAATACATTGTGTTGTTACTAAGACAAGGAGTCAGGGTATGTAATACATTGTGTTGTTACTAAGACAAGGAGTCAGGGTATGTAATACATTGTGTTGTTACTAAGGCAAGGAGTCAGGGTATGTAATGTATTGTGTTGTTACTAAGACCAGGAGTCAAGGTATGTTATGTATTGTGTTGTTACCAAGACATGAGTCAAGGTATGTAATGTATTGTTGTTACTAAGACGAGAAGTTACAGAAACACAATACATTGTGTTGTTACTAAGACGAGAGTCAAGGTATGTAATACATTGTGTTGTTACTAAGACGAGGAGTCAAGAAGGTAATGGACAGTTGTTACTAAGACGAGAGTCGTAGGTAGTATGTAATGCATTGTGTTGTTACTAAGACGATGAATCAAGGTATACACATTGTGTTGTTACTTAAGGTATGTAATGTATTGTGTTGTTACTAAGACGAAAGTCAAGGTATGTAATACATTGTATTGTTACTAAGATGTAATGTATTGTGTTGAGTCAAGGTATGTAATGCATTATTAATTTACACTAGACGATGAGTCAAGGTATGTAATGCATTGTGTTGTTACTAAGACGAGGAGTCAAGGTATGTAATCATTGTGTTGTTACTAAGACAAGGAGTCAAGGTATGTAATAATGTTGTTACTAAGACGAGGAGTCAGCGTATGTAATGCATTATGTTGTTACTAAGAGTCAAGGTATGTAAATCAAGGATGTAATGTATTAGGTTACATTAAGACAAGGAGTCAAGGTATGTAATACATTGTGTTGTTACTAAGACAAGGAGTCAAGGTATGCATTACATTAAGTTGTTAATAAGACAAGGAGTCACAAAGGTAATGGGGCAGTGTTACTAAGACGAGGAGTCAAGGTATGTAATATATTGTTGTTAATAAGACAAGGAGTCAAGGTATGTAATACATTGTGTTGTTACTAAGACGAGGAGTCAAGGTATGTAATGTATTGTGTTGTTACTAAGACGAGGAGTCAAGGTATGTAATGTATTGTATTGTTACTAAGACGAGGAGTCAAGGTATGTAATGTATTGTGTTGTTACTAAGACGAGGAGTCAAGGTATATAATGTATTGTGTTGTCAAGGTATGTAATGTATTGTGTTGTTACTAAGACGAGGAGTCAAGGTATGTAATGTATTCTGTTGTCAAGGTATGTAATACATTGTGTTGTTACTAAGACAAGGAGTCAAGGTATGTAATGTATTGTGTTGTCAAGATATGTAATACATTGTGTTGTTACTAAGGCAAGGAGTCAGGGTATGTAATATATTGTGTTGTTACTAAGACAAGGAGTCAAGGTATGTAATAAATTGTGTTGTTACTAAGACAAGGAGTCAAGATATGTAATACATTGTGTTGTTACTAAGACCAGGAGTCAAGGTATGTAATACATTGTGTTGTTACTAAGACCAGGAGTCAAGGTATGTAATGTATTGTGTTGTCAAGGTATGTAATACATTGTGTTGTTACTAAGACAAGGAGTCAAGGTATGTAATGTATTGTGTTGTCAGCGTATGTAATACATTGTGTTGTTACTAAGACGAGAAGTCAAGGTATGTAATACATTGTGTTGTTACTAAGACGAGGAGTCAAGGTATGTAATGTATTGTGTTGTTACTAAGACAAGGAGTCAAGGTATGTAATACATTGTGTTGTTACTAAGACGAGGAGTCAAGGTATGTAATACATTGTGGTGTTACTAAGACGAGGAGTCAAGGTATGTAATACATTGTGTTGTTACTAAGACAAGGAGTCAAGGTATGTAATGCATTGTGTTGTCAAGGTATGTAATATATTGTGTTGTTACTAAGACAAGGAGTCAAGGTATGTAATGTATTGTGTTGTTACTAAGACAAGGAGTCAAGGTATGTGATGTATTGTGTTGTTACTAAGACAAGGAGTCAAGGTATGTAATGCATTGTGTTGTCAAGGTATGTAATACATTGTGTTGTTACTAAGACAAGGAGTCAAGGTATGTAATGTATTGTATTGTCAAGGTATGTAATACATTGTGTTGTTACTAAGACACGGAGTACAGGGTATGTAATGTATTGTGTTGTTACTAAGACGAGGAGTCAAGGTATGTATAATACATTGTGTTGTTACTAAGACAAGGAATCAAGGTATGTAATACATTGTGGTTGTTACTAAGACGGAGGAGTCAAGGTATGTATACTATGTGTTGTTCCTAAGACGAGGAGTCAAGGTATGTAGTACATTGTGTTGTTACTAAGACAAGGAGTCAAGGTATGTAATACATTGTGTTGTTACTAAGACAAGGAGTCAAGGTATGTAATACATTGTGTTGTTACTAAGACAAGGAGTCAAGGTATGTAACTACATTGTGTTGTTAACTAAGACAAGGGAGTCAAGGTATGTAATACATTGTGTTGTTACTAAGACAAGGAGTCAAGGTATGTAATACATTGTGTTGTTACTAAGACAAGGAGTCAAGGTATGTAATACATCGTGTTGTTACTAAGACGAGGAGTCAAGGTATTGTAATACATTGTGTTGTTACTAAGACGAGGAGTCAAGGTATGTAATACATTGTAGTTGTTACTAAGACAAGGAGTCAAGGTATGTAATACATTGTGTTGTTACAAAGCACCGAGGAGATCAAGGATATGATAATACATTGTGTTGTTACTAAGACAAGGAGTCAAGGTATGTATACATTGTGTTGTTACTAAGACAAGGAGTCAAGGTATGTAATACATTGTGTTGTTACTAAGACGAGGAGTCAAGGTTTGTAATACATTGTGTTGTTACTAAGACGAGAGTCAAGGTATGTATACATTGTGTTGTTACTAAGACAAGGAGTCAAGGTATGTATACATTGTGTTGTTACTAAGACAAGGAGTCAAGGTATGTAATAGCATTGTGTTGTTACTAAGACGAGGAGTCAAGGTATGTACATTGCCAGCTATTCCATGTGCACTGACTGGAGTTAAAATGTGTGTTGTGACATAATAGGGCGTGACAACAATTAATAAACGTCACACCACATACACATTGCAGAAATAATCTACACATTTCACGACACAGATCAAATGAAGGGAACCCTGCAACAGATGGATAACACCTGCAGATGCCAGTACATGGATTGGACTGAGGGGACACAATGTCCCAGCGCTGCTGGATCAGTAACAACAACAACAACAACAACAACAACAACATGGAATATTGCAATCACTGTAAAGTCTTGTTTGCATATTCAGATTTAATGACCAGGTTTTTGTAGATTTAAGAATTATCTTTGTGTTGGGACTTTGTAACGACATGTTACTTTTGAGTTGGGGGAGGGGGGGAGGGGAGGGAGGGGGGATTCGGTGGTCCGTCGGAGACGAACGATAAAAAGGAGGTCCCGTGTGCAGATCACAAAACTGTGTGCACGTTAAAGATCCC
>JAXRKP010001208.1:20000-35000 GCA_037039925.1 Doris montereyensis
TCCTCAACGACAAATTATATGTCTGGAATGATTTCCATCCTCAAAGATATGGTTTGTATGTCTGGAATGATTTACATCCTCAAAGATAAATTTGTATGTCTGGAATGATTTACATCCTTAAAGACAAATTTGTATGTCTGGAGTGTTTACATCCTCAAAGATAATTTGTATGTCTGAATGATTTACATCCTCAAAGATAAATTTGTATGTCTGGAATGATTTACATCCTCAAAGATAATTTGTATGCACCTGGAATGATTTACATCCTCAAAGATAAATTTGTATGTCTAGAATGATTTACATCCTCAAAGATATGTTTGTATGTCTGGAATGATTATATCCTTAAAGACAAATTTGTATGTCTGGAATTATTTACATCCTCAAAGATAATTTTTGGATGTCTGGAATGATTTACATCAGTTAAAAAAATTGTATGTCTGGAATGATCTAAATCTTAATATATGTTTGTATGTCTGGAATGCTCTAGATCCCAAAAGGAATATGTTTGTATGTCTGGAATACTCTAGATCCCAAAGATATGTTTGTATGTCTGGAAAAATGTCAGATCCCAAAGATATGTTTGTATGTCCTGGAACGATTTACATCATCAAAGACAAATTTATGTCTGTAAATCTTAGATCCCAAAGATATGTTTAGAGCAGTATGAAATGATCTAGATCCTCAAGATATGTTTGTATGTCTGGAATGATCTAGATCCTCAAAGATATGTTTGTATGTCTGGAATGATTTTATCCTCAAAGATATGTTTAAGATATCTGGAATGATTTATATCATCAAAGATATGTATTTGTATGTCTGGAACGATTTACATCCTCAAAAAGATATGTTTGTATGTCTGGAATGATCTATATCTCAAGATATGTTTGTATGTCTGGAATGATCTATATCCTCAAAGATATGCTTGTATGTCTGGAATGATCTATATCCTCAAAGATATGCTTGTATGTCTGAATGAATCTATCCTCAAAGATATGTTTGTATGTCTGGAATGATCTATATCCTCAAAAAGATATGCTTGTATGTCTGGTGTGATTTACATCCTCAAAGACAAATTTGTATGTCTGGAATGATTTATATTCTCAAAGATAAATTTGTATGTCTGGAATGAATTACATCCTCAAAGGTGTGGTGTGTTTGATTTATCAAAGATATAAGTTAGAAGGTTCCGAAGGATTAGATCCTCAAAGATATGTTTATGTCTGAAATGATATAGATCCTCAAAGATATGTTTGTATGATCTAGATCCTCAAAGATGCTGAATGATCTAGATTCAAAGATATGTTTCTGAAATTTAGATCCTCAAAGATATGTTTAAGATATGTTTGTATACCATGAATGATCCTACATCCTCAAAGATGAGTTTGTATCTGATCTGGAAATGGATTTAGATCCTCAAAGATATGTTTAAGATGTCTGGAATGATTTAGATCCTAAAATATATGTTTGTATGATCCTGAAATGATTTAATCCTAAAATATAACTTTGTATGTGAAATGATTTAAACCCTATGTTTGTATGTCTGGAATAATCTACATCTTCAAAGATATGTTCGTATGTCTGGAATGATATAGATCCTCAAAGATATGTTTGCATGTCTGGAATGAGCTAGATCTTCAAAGATATGTTTGTATGTCTCGAATGATCTATATCCTCAAAGATATGTTTGTATGTCTTCTGGAATGAGCTAGATCCTCAATGATATGTTTGTATGTCTGGAATGATCTGAATCCTCAAAGACAAGTTTAAGATATCTGGAATGATCCTAGATCCTCAATGATATGTTTAAGATGTCTGGAATGATCTATATCCTCAAAGATGAGCTTGTATGTCTGGAATGATACATCCTCAAAGATATGTTTGTATGTCTGGAATGATCTAGATCCTCAAACATAAGACTTATATGTCTGGAATGATCTACATCTCAAAGATATGTTCATTATGTCTGAATGATAGATCCTCAAAGATATTCGTATGTCTGGAATGATATAGATCCTCAAAGATATGTTTGTATGTCTGGAATGATATAGATCCTCAAAGATATGTTCGTATGTCTGAATGATATAGATCCTCAAAGATATGTTCGTATGTCTGGAATGATATAGATCCTCAAAGATATGTTCGTATGTCTGGAATGATATACATACTCCAAAGATGAGTTTGTATTTTGAGATGATATACATTCTCATAGATATGTTTGGAGTGATCTATCCTCAAAGAATGATTTGAGATGTCTGGACTGACCTCAATCCTCAAAGATAAGTTTGAGATGTCTGGACTGACCTCAATCCTCAAAGATGTTTGGAGATGTCTGATCAATCTCAACTTTCAAAGATAAGTTTGAGATGTCTGGACTGACCTTAATCCTCAAAGATAAGTTTGAGATGTCTGGACTGACCTCAATATAAAGATAAGTTTGAGATGTCTGGACTGACCTCCATCCTCAAAGATATGTTTGAGATGTCTAGAATGATTTATATCCTCAAAGATATGTTTGAGACATCTGGAATGAACTAAATTCTGAAAAATATGTTTGGGATGTCTGGAATGATCTTAATCCTCAAAGATATGTTTGAGATATCTGGAATGAACTAAATCTAAAGATATATTTGAGATGTCTGGAATGATTTAGATCGTCAAAGATATATTTGAGATGTCTGGAATGATCTAAATCTTCAAAGATATGTTTATGATGTCTGGAATGATCTAGATCCTCAAAAAGATATGTTTGAGAATCTGGAAAAGGATCTAAATCCTCAAAGATATATGTGAGACTGATTTTGGAGTGATTTAGATCTACAAAGATATGTTTGAAATGTCTGGAATGATCAAAATCCTCAAAGATATGTTTAAGATGTTTGAAATGATCTAAATCCTCAATATATGTTTCAGAGTTGTTGAAATGATTTAGATCCTCAAACATATTTTGAGATGTCTGAAATGATCTAAATCCTCAAAGATATGTTTGAAATGTTTTGCAATGATTTAAATCCTCAAAGATATGTTTGAAATATTTGCAATGATCTAGATCCTGAAAGACATGTTTGAGATCTTTGCAATGATTTAGATCCTCAAAGATATGTTTGAAATGTAGACTGATCTAAATTCTCAAGATATGTTTGAGATGTCTGGAATGATCTAAATCCTCAAGAATATGTTTGAGATGTCTGTCTTGATATAAGTCCTCAAAGATGTATTTGAGATGTTCTCAAAATTCTCTTAATCCTCAAGGTAAGTCTAAGATGGCCTCAAAATGCCTAAATTATGGATTAATTTACTGTTCAATACAAAAAATGCTAACAGTATTAATTCTTTCTAAAATGCCATTGATATGGAGCTCTATAATTAAGATTTTTTGTTTTATGAATGAATGTGCATTGTTCATATTGATTACTATATTTTCAATCATTTTAAAAACTCCATTATTAGTTTGAGATGTATGGGGCATTTAAAGGTCAAATGACCTATATAGCCTCTGAAAAGATAAGGTATGATATGATATGATAAATCCTAGAATGTAAATTCCAGATCGTCAAATGTTTAAATCTTCAAACGTAAGTCTGAGATGTCCTCAAAAGTCAAGTCCTAGTAGCTTAATTTATTGCTAAAGAAATACTTTTTTTAAAGTTCATTATTCTGTTTATTTCACATTTGTCAGAATCATTTATTCAATAACGAAAAAATAAAGGGTTGTGTATTGAGATAGTTGTCTTAGAATTAAGTGGACGCATTGGGAGATACATGGATAATGATCAGTGGAAGCATTGGAGATACATGGATAATGATCAGTGGAAGCATTGGGAGATGATCAGTGGAAGCATTGGGGGACACATGGTCAATGATCAGTGGAAGCATTGGGGGACACATGGATACTGATCAGTGGAAGCATTACATGGGGGACACATGGATAATGATCGATCAGTGGAAGCATTGGGGACACATGGATAATGATCAGTGGAAGCATGGGGGGATACATGGACAATGATCAGTGGAAGCATTGGGGAATACATGGATACTGATCAGTGGAAGCATTGGGGAATACATGGACAATGATCAGTGGACGCATTGGGGGACACATGGATAATGATCAGTGGACGCATTGGGGAATACATGAACAATGATCAGTGGACGCATTGGGGAATACATGGATAATGATCAGTGGAAGCATTGGGGAATACATGGATAATGATCAGTGGAAGCATTGGGGGATACATGGTCAATGATCAGTGGACGCATTGGGGGACACATGGATAATGATCTGTGGACGCATTGGGGAATACATGAACAATGATCAGTGGAAGCATTGGGGAATACATGGATAATGATCAGTGGAAGCATTGGGGAATACATGGATAATGATCAGTGGAAGCATTGGGGAATACATGGATACTGATCAGTGGAAGCATTGGGGAATACATGGATAATGATCAGTGGAAGCATTGGGGAATACATGGATAATGATCAGTGTGGAAGCATTGGGGGATACATGGATACTAATCAGTGGAAGCATTGGGGAATACATGGATAATGATCAGTGGAAGCATTGGGGAATACATGGATAATGATCAGTGGAAGCATGGATAATGATCAGTGGAAGCATTGGGGAATACATGGATAATGATCAATGGAAGCATTGGGGAAATGGTCAATGGATAATGATCAATGGAAGCATTGGGGAATACATGGACAATGATCAGTGGACGCATTGGGGAATACATGGATAATGATGATTTAATATGCAGGCTTTTTTAATGAATGTTTCCCAAGGAAGAAGGCAATTCGACATAAACAAGTTATGGAATCTTGACATATAAAAAAATGATAGTATCTTCTCTCTTATAAATCTGATTGTTCCAATAAGATGCAATGTTTGAATTATCAGGAGTTTAAGATTGGATATCCCAGAAATATCAGGAGATTCTGTACGTCATTATAATACTCTTGCTGTGAACCAAATTAATGTTTCCCACCTTGTCAAGTTGTGTAAGTATTGCTGTCGCACAGTCGCATAGAAGCTGCCATCTTCACTGTTTACGATGAAATTCATTATCATTCTGTTTATCCCGCATTAGTATGTTATTATAAACGCTCTTCTGTTTCCGCAAGAATGGATGTGAACCGTCGTGGATATCTAAATTTCAGAATAGCTATTATTGCGATCAGGGTGGATGACATGCCGTGCTGTGTCTTTCTTGATTTTGTATGTCTGTATGATTTTGTGTGTCTGTATGATTTTGATATGTCTGTATGATGTGTATTTTAGGCTTTCACTGTAAAATCGCATTGTCTTGTCACTGTTTATTTTGTGTGTGTTGCTGACTTTCGATGGAGTGAGTAGTTGTAACATCTCGTGAGATTTGTGTCTTCCTCAAGGCTTTCACGGTAATGCCATCGCTGTGTGTGTCCTCATTGTCGGATGTGTCAGTTTTGTGTCTTCCTCGAGGCTTTCACGGTAATGCCATCGCTGTGTGTGTCCTCATTGTCCCGGATGTGTCAGTTTTGTGTCTTCCTCAAGGCTTTCACGGTAATGCCATTGCTGTCGGATGTGTCAGTTTTGTGTCTTCCTCATTGTCGGATGTCCTCATTGTCGGATGTGTCAGTTTTGTGTCTTCCTCAAGGCTTTCACGGTAATGCCATCGCTGTGTGTGTCCTCATTGTCGGATGTGTCAGTTTTGTGTATTCCTCAAGGCTTTCACGGTGATGCCATCGCTGTGTGTGTCCTCATTGTCGGATGTGTCAGTTTTGTGTCTTCCTCAAGGCTTTCACGGTAATGCCATCGCTGTGCCATCGCGGTGTGTGTCCTCATTGTCGGATGTGTCAGTTTTTTGTGTCTTCCTCAAGGCTTTCACGGTAATGCCATCGCTGTGTGTGTCCTCATTGTCGGATGTGTCAGTTTTGTGTCTTCCTCAAGGCTTTCACGGTAATGCCATCGCTGTGTGTGTCCTCATTGTCGGATGTGTCAGTTTTGTGTCTTCCTCAAGGCTTTCACGGTAATGCCATCGCTGTGTGTGTGTCCTCATTGTCGGATGCGTCAGTTTTGTGTCTTCCTCAAGGCTTTCACGGTAATGCCATCGCTGTGTGTGTCCTCATTGTCGGATGTGTCAGTTTTGTGTCTTCCTCAAGGCTTTTCACGGTAATGCCATCGCTGTGTGTGTCCTCATTGTCGGATGTGTCAGTTTTGTGTCTTCCTCGAGGCTTTCACGGTAATGCCATCGCTGTGTGTGTCCTCATTGTCGGATGTGTCAGTTTTGTTTTCAGTACGTTCTTGCTCTGTTGTGTTGTGATTCTTTATATTACCGTCTTGGCTGTGTGATATCTGTTTTGTGGCCTGGTCATGTGTGGCCTGGTCATGTGTATTTAGCCATAGGCTCAGATTGAATATTTTCTTCCATGACGCCGTATTTGATTTGTGTTTGAATGTGTTTGGTCCCTTGTCGTGTGTTGACTTTCTTTGTCGTTTTGACCACATCTGGTACGCTAAATCCGTTTTCAAACATATATCTGGATTTATGTATTCAGTTGAGTGATCGGTAGCTTGTATTAAATCTGAACAACTGTGGGAATAGAGAACGCTGTCTTGACTGTGTACTGAAACTGATTTACTTGTCCATCTAGTGCTGTCCTTTGATTCTCTTTCTTCTCAGCTAAATTGTTATTCTCATTTGTTGTTGTCTGTCCCGATGACAGAGATATGTGGTGTTTTTGACTCGGTGACTTCTGTCGAAAGCTGACAGGGGTCGAATGATGAATCGTTGACACACGCGTGTCATTCATGTCATCAACACGAAGGTCAAGGGTGGTGCAATGTTGATTTCCAGTTATTATATAAGAGGCGAGTTGATATTCTTCTAAACTCTTGTCGATGCTACTTTCCAGCATCGTCGGTAATCAGTTAACTGGCATTGCGATGTCGGATATCCATAAAAAAAAGCTAAGGTGTCTTTAAAAGTTTAAATCTTTAAACATAAGTTTGAGATGCGTTCAAAGGTCTAAATCATAGAAGAGGAATTTAAGATGTCTCTAAAGGTCTAAATCGTAAAAAGTGAATTTAAGATGTCTATAAAGGTCTAAATCTTAAAAGATAAGTTTGAGATGTTTTCAAAGGTCTAAACCCTAGAAGGTGAATTTAAGATGTCTTCAAAGGTCTAGATTCTAGAAGGTGAATGTAAGATGTCTTCAAAGTTCAAAATCCTAGAACGAGAATTGAAGATAACTTTAAAGGTCTAAATCCTAGAAGATGAATTTTAGATGTCTTCAAAGGTCTAAATCCTAGAAGGTTAATTTAAGATGTCTTTAAAGTTCTAAAACCTTAAAGATAAGTTTGAGATGTCTTCAAAAGTCTAAAGCCTAGAAGATGAATTTAAGATGTCTTTAAAGCTCTAAATCTTGAAAGTTAAGTATGAGATGTCTTCAAAGGTCTAAGTCGTAGATGGGTACTTTAAGATATCTTAAAAGTTTTTAACTCCTAGACGGTTAACATAAAATGTCTTCAAAGGTATAAATCCTAGAAGGTGAATTTGATATGTTTTCAAAGGTCTAGATCCCAGAATTTAAAATATTTTCAAAGGTCTGACTCATACAAGGTTATTTTAAGATGTCTTTAAAGGTCTAAATCCTAAAGGGTTGATTTAATATGTCTTTAAAGGTCTACATTTTGAAGGTAAGTTTGAGATGTCTTTAAAGGTCTAACTCCTACAAGGTTATTTTAAGATGTCTTTAAAGGTCTAAATCCTAAAGGGTTGATTTAAGATGTCTTTAAAGGTCTACATTTTTGAAGATAAGTTTGAGATGTCTTTAAAGGTCTAACTCCTACAAAGTTATTTTAATGTGTCTTTAAAGGTCTATATCCTAAGAGGTTAATTTAAGATGTCTTTAACGGTCTAAATTGTTAAAGATAAGTTTGAGGTGTTTTGTAAGATTTAACTCCTAGAAGGATAGTTTAAGATGTTTTAAAGGTCAAAATTTTTAAAGATAAGTTTAAGATGTAGGTCAATTCAAGGTGTCTTTAAAGGTCTAAGTTGTTAAACATAAGTTTGAGATACGGACAGTGGACAGGTAAGCACCTGTACGGGGAGTAGATGATCCCGTCCTCCGCGAGTCTCCCGCTGCCTTGTAGGTCGGTCTTGGCTGACCTAAGGCTAAGGACGTTAACCCTGTCAGAAAATAACCTGCTGCCTTGCAGGCCGGTCTTAACTGACCAAAGGCTAAGGGAGTTAACCTGACTGGAAGGGGGCCTCAAGGTGGCAGCTCCACCATCTACATAGGATACAGTGGGCTAATCCATGCTTATCCGAAACCTAACTGATGCAGAGAAATAAATATAATATAACTGGCTTGACCTTTCAACGACGAAAATGGAAACGGACACGGGCTGTGATTTTGTAACATGAAATGTAAGGGCAATAAATGGAAAAGAGTTAGAATTAGTTGAAGAAATGGAAAATTTCAAAGTAAACATTTTGGCTATTACAGAAACAAAGAAAAAGGACAAGGAAGAGAAAATGTAGGACCAAATAATATTTTAATCTTCTGAGGAGTAGATGTCAAAGATAGAGCTAGAGCAGAAGTAGGTCTCCTAGTGCATAAAAGGCATGAAATGCTACTAGAAAGCTGGAAATTTATAATCCCACGGATATTACAGGTAAATATTAAACCAAAAGCAAGAGAAATTAAATCATTAATAGCTTATGGACCAAACGAAGAAGCCAATAAAGAAGAAAAAGATACATTCGAAAACGATTTACAAATAGCTGCAGGGAATCTTAAACACAAGCAGGAACTAATGGTTTTATGAGATTTAAACGCTAGAGTATGCAACAATGTAGAAACATCAGGTGGAGTAATAGGTAAAGACGGAGAGACAACAACTTCTCCAAATGGAGAGAGACTAATAGATATTT
Source organism: Doris montereyensis (assembly GCA_037039925.1). Taxonomy (NCBI): domain Eukaryota; kingdom Metazoa; phylum Mollusca; class Gastropoda; order Nudibranchia; family Dorididae; genus Doris; species Doris montereyensis. The sequence continues at coordinate 28,919 of JAXRKP010001208.1, forward strand.
GCCTAAAGAATAACATGAAAATAGCAAACACCTTTTTCCTCATAAAGATATCCACAAATTTACAAGAGTAAATGAAGACAGGTGTGAAAAGTCAATGATAGACTACATAATAGTTAGCAGCTCCCTTTTTACAGTACATTGGATGCAGAGTAAACAGGGAGCAGAAATATTTAGTGATCATCACTTGGTGATTGCTAAAATGAGATAACTGACTGAAGAAAACAAACAGACAAGGAAAATGGAGAAAGCTACTTAACTCAAAGTAGAGGAACTAAATAAACCAGTAGTAAAACAGGTATACATATCTAGGAGAAAAAGATTTATCAGTGAAAGACAGATGGATCTGAATGATAGCACAATAGAAGAATAGTGGCAAATGTATAAAAAACACTTCTCAGTTGTAGCGGTCTGTGGTAGGAAACAAATTAAAGGAGATGGGAAAAGAACAGCATGGTGGAATGAGAATGTTAAAACTAAGATCAAAGAAAAAGAAGGATGCCTGGAAGAAATACTTGCAAACAAAGAGACCAGATGATATGATAGATTACGTGAATAAAAGAACTATTGCCAAAGAGGAAGTTAGGAAAGCAAAACAGAAACAATGGGAAGAGTTTGGACAAAGACTTCAATAAAGCTATCAAGGAAATCAAAAGCTGTTCTGGGGGGGCAATGAAGAGCATGAGAAAGACCAAAGCATGCCCAATACGACACATTAAGAATAGCAAAGGAGAAATAATGAAAGAAGACAGTGAAATCATGGAAACATGGAGAAAACATTTTCACCAATTACATAATTCCTCCAGCATGTCTCAAACAAAGAGTAAAGATCAATTAGTAAGAGTAACAAGTAATCCAGAGGAAACAGCTGAAGATGTAGATATATCAATGGAAGAAATCCAAACAGCTATAAGAAAAAGTGAAATTAGGAAAAGCCCCAGGAGCAGATCAAGTTTATCCAGAAATGATTAAAAACCAAGGGAGAGAGGCAGACAAACTACTACATGCAATATGCCAACAAACATGGAAGTTCAAACAAGTGCCAGACGACTGGAAAAAGGGAACAGTAGTACCAATACATAAGAAAGGATCAACTATGGAATGCTCAAACTATAGAGGGATATCACTATTTGGCGTTCCAGGAAAAGTATATGCCAGGATACTGGAAATGAGACTAAGGAAAAGAGTAGAGGATCAGATTGAAGAGCATCAGAGTGGATTTAGACCAGGAAGAAGTGTACAAGACCACATATTTACAATTAGACAAATAATAGAAACATTCTTGAGAGAAACATTGACTTGCACCTGTGTTTTATTGACCTAGAAAAGGCATTTGACACGGGGAGGAGGGACGAACTATGGCATTCCTTAAAAAGAACACAATGCAGAGCAAAATTTAATAGAAGCCATTAAACGTTTGCACAATAAACGAACATGTGCAGTGAGAATAGCTGACAACATATCTGCAGAATTTGATGTAGATATAAGAGTAAGGCAGGGTTGTGTCCTAAGTCCTCCTTTGTTTATCACATTTATGGATTCAGTCGCAAAGGCATCCTCAAAAAGAAGAAAATGAATGTAGGTATATGGCAGCTCAAACCAGTAAATGTATCAATGCTTTCATTTGCCGATGATTTAGTTCTGTTTGGAAAATCAGAAAGTGACCTTCAGTCGAATATCAACATTATGAACAATGAACTAAATAAAAAAGGAATGAGAGTAAATGCAAAGAAAACCAAAAACAATGCTAGTAACTAGGGAAGCTAAAACACAAAATCTTAAATTGGACAGGAGAATTTAGAACAAGTTCAAAGCTACAATTACCTAGGAATAATGATTAACTCAGAGGAAAACTAAGAGAAGAAATCAGCCAGAGAATCAAAAGGCAAGTGCAATATATAACCATATAGGAAAGGCATTTGTAGGTAAGCAAGAATTGTCAATAAAAACCAAAATGGCAATATACAATACAGTTTATTGTCCTACTCTCCTCTATGGCAGCGAAACCTGGACCTTAGACAATAAAGAATACAGTAGAGTGCAGGCAGCTGAAATGAAATATCTAAGAAGAGTAGTAGCGAAAACTAAAAGAGACAAGAACAGAAACACAACAATAAGAGATCAAACCAAAGCAGATGGCATAAAAACTAAGATAGAAATAAATCAATTGAGATGGTTGGGCATGTAAACAGAATGAATGACAATAGAATATCTAAATCAGTATACAGTGTTAAAGCCCAAGGTAAAAGACCAAAAGGCAGACCTGGAGAAAGTGGGAAGAAGATATAAAAGAGGCATTGGAGCATAGAAATTTAACTTTTGGATGGAACAGAAAATGCCAGACAGGGCATCCTGGAGAAAGATCATCTCGGACATCTGAACCTATACACCGAAATGTAGAAAGGGAACTGATAAAAGAAAGAAAGAAAAGAAAGTTTGAGATGTAGGTTAATTTAAGATGTCTTTAGAGGTCTAAATCTTTAAATATAAATTTGAGATGTCTTCAAGGTCTAACTCCTGAAGATTATTTTAAGATGTCTTCAAAGTCTAAATCTTAGGTGTCAATTTGAGATGTCTAAATTTTTAAAGACAAGTTTGAGAGGTCTTTAATGATCCGTCTTCAAAAGCAAGACTCGAAATCCGTTTTCAAATTTCTTAATCCTCCTAAGTAAACACACGTGGTTTCAAAGGGCCAAATCCTTAAAAGTGAGTTTCGTAGCCAGAAATACTTAAAGTGAGTTTCGTAGCCAGAAATCCTTAAAGTGAGTTTCGTAGCCCCAAATCCTTAAAGTGAGTTTCGTAGCCTAAATCTTAAAGTGAGTTTCGTAGCCAGAAATCCTTAAAGTGAGTTTCGTAGCCCTAAATCCTTAAAGTGAGTTTCGTAGCCTAAATCCTTAAAGTGAGAGCCAGCCCTAAATCATAAAGTGAGTTTCGTAGCCTAAATCCTTAAAGTGAGTTTTCGTAGCCCTAAATCATAAAAAGTGAGTTTCGTAGCCAGAAATCCTTAAAGTGAGTTTCGTAGCCAGAAATACTTAAAGTGAGTTTCGTAGCCAGAAATACTTAAAGTGATTTCATAGCCAGAAATACTTAAAGTGAGTTTTGTAGCCCTAAATCCTTAAAGTGAGTTTCGTAGCCCTAAATCCTTAAAAAGTGAGTTTCAGCTAACCCTAAATACAAGTGAGTTTCGTAGCCCCTAAATCCTTAAAGTGAGTTTCGTAGCCCTAAATCCTTAAAGTGAGTTTCGTAGCCAGAAATACTTAAAGTGAGTTTCGTAGCCAGAAATACTTAAAGTGAGTTTCGTAGCCCTAAATACTTAAAGTGAGTTTCTGTAGCCCTAAATACTTAAAGTGAGTTTCGTAGCCCTAAATACTTAAAGTGAGTTTCTGTAGCCCTAAATACTTAAAGTGAGTTTCGTAGCCCTAAATCCTTAAAGTGAGTTTCGTAGCCTAAATCCTTAAAGTGAGTTTCGTAGCCCTACATCCTTAAAGTGAGTTTCGTAGCCCTAAATCCTTAAAATGAGTTTCGTAGTCCTAAATCCTTCAACTGAGTTGCGTAGCCAGAAATACTTAAAGTGAGTTTCGTAGCCCTAAATCCTTCAAATGAGTTTCGTAGCCCTAATGCTTAAAGTGAGTTTCAGCCTAATGCTTAAAGTGAGTTTCGTAGCCCTAACTCCTTCAAGTGAGTTTCGTAGCCCTAATGCTTAAAGTGAGTTTCATAGCCCTAAATCCTTCAAGTGAGTTTCGTAGCCCTAATGCTTAAAGTGAGTTTTTAGCCCTAAATCCTGCAAGTGAGTTTCGTAGCCTTAAATCCTTCAAGTGAGTTTCGTAGCCCTAAATGCTTAAAGTGAGTTTCGTAGCCCTAAATCCTTCAAGTGAGTTTTGTAGCCCTAAATGCTTTAATTGTCATTGCGTCCGTCATGAATCCAATAGCTTTGTCCTTCGTATTCATACTAATTTCTTCAACGATAAAAGACATAGGCAGTCTCATGTTGAGTTGAGTAATCTCAACGATAAACGACAAAGGCATAGTCTCATGTTGAGTTGGAGTGTAATCTCAACGATAAAAGACAAACGCATAGTCTCATGTTGAGTTGAAGTGTAATCTCAACGATAAAAGACATAGGCATAGTCTCATGATGAGTTGGAAGTGTAATCGATCAGAAAGTGAAAGTTATTAGTCCACACTGAAGTGGTTGATGTAAGTTGTTTTCTTTTTACCCACATCCACAACAAAGGTGATATCGAGTTTTTTGGTAAGAATTTCATCCACAAATAAAAGGTGATATCAAGTTTTTTGGTAAGAATTCTAATTTTTGTCCGGACTGTTCTGTAAACAGCCAAGGGATCTTTGACGTTGCACAGAGTGTTGTGATCTGCACAGGGGACCACCTTTTATTGTCCGTCTCTGATTAGGACTAGGTGTCGATCCACCACTGGACCAGTGGGGTAGATTGTGCTAAAAAAAAAGAAACGTTTTCAACCGTCGGCGGGTTCGAATCCACTGCCTTTGGTTGAGCGGCTGACACTCTGCCTCTGAACTATTAAGTCCCCTTACTTAAGTGAAGTAAAAGCGAAATGGATCGTAAGTAGAAAGGGGAGGTTGAGTTCATTGCATTAGTGCCTGTGGTCGTTGTCATGGTCACGTGGGAATGGCAGTCAAAGGCTCTTTTTTTGCAAGGCAACAGAGAATGACCACATTTGGCCTGCAGGTTCTGAAAATTAATGATCCCAAGATTGTTTACATTTTGAGCAATTTTTCTACCTGCATTGACGTTTAATTAGTGAAAATTTCATTGCTTTGCTTCCCGTCCTTAAGTAGAATTTTCATTGAATCAAGCCGTAATTTTCAACATATTTTGTACCTAGGAGAATTAACATTCACGCCTACCTGAGTAAACTTAATTTCGAGTTCTGACTGCATCCAGCATTCGTACTTGACACTACCAGGAGTATAGCACGTTAGGTATGACATAACAATGGCTTTTCATTTCATGCCATTTGACTTTTAAATAGATTGCATTACTTTGATTTCATCTCGCCAACCCCCCCCCCCCCCGCCTCCCCACGTGACATTTCCATAAGACTCAGTATTACATTACACACCAAGTATTATGGTCTAATAAATTATGTTCCATTCAAAAGTCGTCTGTCATCATTTACATTTGTAATGTTTCAAATTTTTTCATCTGTAGAGGCTAGAGACAGACTATGAATGCGATTCTCTTTGTCTTCTCTACAACGACTGTTGCTTTGATTTCAGGTAAATTTATAGTATTTGTTATATTTCTTTCACATCACCATAAATACGATACGAGTACTACAATTAATGAACTATTATTATAATACCTGTTACTACTGCTGCTGTGCTCCTCATTCTAAAATGGGATAAACCTACTTCAAGAACTACTACGACTACTACTACTACTACTACTACTACTACTACTACTACTACTACTACTACTACTACTACTACTACTACTAACTACTACTACTACTACTACTACTACTACTACTACTACTGCTATTATTACTGCTGCTACTACTACTACTACTACTACTGCTACTGCTACTACTACTACTACTGCTACTACTACTACTACTACTACTACTACTTCTACTACTACTACTACTACTACTACTACTACTACTACTACTACTGCTACTACTACTACTACTACTACTACTACTACTACTACTACTACTACTACTACTACTACTACTACTACTACTACTACTACTACTACTACTACAACCCTGATGTTGCTGTTACTACTACTACTGCAACCAGTACTATTACAAGTACTACCCTGATGCTACTGCTGTTACTAAAAATGTTACTGCAATTACAGTGCTATTACAAGTACTACTACTAATGCTACTACTGTTACTAAAAATATTACTACAATTACTACTCCTACTACTACTACTACACACTACTACTACTACTACTACTACTACTACTACTACTGTTGCACACTACACATTACACTACTACTACTACTACTACTACTGCTGCTGCTTCTGCTACTACTACTACTACTACTACTACTGCTACTGCTACTACTACAACTACTATACAACTACTA
>JAXRKP010001208.1:42500-45000 GCA_037039925.1 Doris montereyensis
GCTGCTGCTGCTGCTCTGCTGCTCTGATGATGATGATGATGCTGATGATGATGTGATGATGTCTGACAGGAATGCCTCATATTGCGAGGCAAAGGTTCTTTCAGAGAATAATTCTACATCGACACAAGTGCGTTTTCCTTACGTTATGTCCAGCAGTACAAAAATGGACACGATACAAATAGTGCATTCTACACTGTCTGTGATGAATGACGGATGGCATTCCGTTCTTTGCCGTCTCTCCCAGCCCGTCTCAAGCCTCTTCGATGTCATGCACAGTGAATGAGTGTTCCCTGGCTCTGTCCTCCACGACAACCAATGCTATCGTCAAAGGTATCAGCTTTACCTTCTTCATCAACGCCTCATGCGTACGCCTGACGAGAGTTCATTAGAAACGTTCATGAACAGAATCACGTCGGATCTAACTCAGGTTCTCGTAGCTCACTTTCGATAGCCATAGCGTTCTTTCCCCATGATTCAAACTAATGATGAAGCTCAAAAGTTATACCAGTACAATTTTAACATTTCGACGGTTTCTGATCTCTATAGACAGCCGTCCACTGAGAACAAACAGCCTCATAGTCTTCAAATAATACAAACGATTTCGCGCACCCCAACAGCTGTCATCGAGAACTTACCAAATCGAATGTCTATTTGTTTATCCATTGAAAAGAAAGAAGAAAGTGAGCCTTTTGGTGTACACATCGCTACTGTGTGTGAAGGGTTGAACATTCACGAGGATAAAAAAGTGTTGTATTAGTACTCTCCGTTCATCTGTCTTTGATAACAGGTGGTTTTCATTGACTTTCACATCAATAGCTACTGTTATATTTGGCTACTCGTCATCATCATTTAGTATCGATACTGACAACATAAATAAACATCACTTAACGCGATCTCTTTCTCTCTCTATCTGTCTATCTGATCAACGTAATCGTCGTCGTCTCTCTCTTTATGTGTCTCTGTCAGTCTGTCACTATCATCATCATTATCATCATTCTTTCTCTCGTCATCTCTCATCATCATCTCTTCTCTCTATCGTCATTATCATCATCACTATCGTCTCTCTCCTCTAGTCCTCTCTCTCTCTCTTTCTCTCTCTCTGTCTACGTCTCCGTCTGTCTATCTGTCTCTCTCTCTGTCGAGTCTCGGGACTCTATCTCTGTCTGTCTGTTTGTCTCTCCCTCCCTCTCTCTTCTCTGTCCCTCTGTCTGTCTGTCTGTCTGTCTCTACTCTCTCTTTGAGTCATTCACTCTCTCTCTCAGTTCCTGCGCAATGCACCAATTCTAATGTTTCCTATCTCCCCTTTTTGAACCACCATTGCATTCACATTGAAACAAATTTTTCCCCGACCAGAACAATCAAAAGTGGCTACATCATCGTGACTCTCAAAAAAATATCGATCTCTCTAAATTTAACAACTCTTCTCTCTCTCTCAATCTCTGGGTCCTCTCTCAGAAATATGGAATGAGTATAATGTATCAACACGTCTGTCATCTGTCTGTCTGTATGTCTGTCTGTCTGTCTGTCTGTTTAGTCTCCAAAGAAATTACGCCTTATGGTACTCGAAAGGATGTCTCTCTCTCTCTCTCAAAATGTTGCACAGCCGAGCGAAAGTATCAAAAAATCGGGACTCTCTCTCCATCTCTGTCATTTCTCTGTCTCTGTCTCATCTCTGTAAATGTCTGAAAATCTGTCTGGAAAGTTAAACCTCACATTTCACCTCAAATTTAACGAGACAAAAATCCTGCACTCTCTCTTGCGTTAAATGCACGTCCCTACTCTCTCAGCACTCTCGAAGCGACACTCCAATTCAAGTTGTCAACTCTTTCTTGCAAGAGAAAAAGTCGATAAAATACGACTCAAATTTGATCAGTTCGAAAAGTTTGTTGACGAAAACTCTTTCACGAGTTGACAGGCTTGATTGTTTTCCAACGGTTACCGAAGACATTCTCTCTCGAACTTATTACCTTACTCCCAATTCTCGAAATAGTAATACTAATCGATTGAACGTTTGTTGCGGCCTGTGTCTCTCTGTTTGATGTCTTTCTCTCTGTCTCTCTGATTCTGTACATGTACACTGTCTCTCAATCAAACTGCTCTCTCTCTCTCTCTGGAGTAAACTCTGAAGAAAATGGGGTAATTCTACACTCTCTCTCTCTCTCTCTCTGTCTCAAATTTCTCGTTCTCTCTCTTAGCTTTAGATCTACATTTAGAGACGGGGACTCTCTAATATATCCACAACCCCTCACCTGAACCCCCCCCCCCCCCCCCTTCCCCCAACCCCATCTCACAGTCGATCTAAGTCAATACCAACAACTCTCTCTCTCTGGCCAACCTTTAAGATGATTTCTAGATCTAGATGTTAAGAAGGCAATAAATAACAAGTACTGGACTGCATCTGCTAGTTCTCGAGCAAAAACTGTGGCTGGTATATTGTCTTGTATCTAGATCTAGGTCTAGGATCTATTACGATATGGTGGTGCCTCGCACATCTTAACAA
>JAXRKP010001208.1:50000-80000 GCA_037039925.1 Doris montereyensis
CAAAATGGAGACAAGGGTTTTTCGTTAGGATTTTATAGAAACCGGGACTGCGCTTATGGATAGTCAAGGGATCTTTAACATCAAGAGAGTGTTGTGAATTGTCAATAACGGGACCTCGATTTTTATCGAAAAATCCGTTTAACCGAACAGTCATGTGCTGATCCACCTAAACATATGGAAGATAAGGGAAGATAAGATAAGATAAGATCAGATAAGGGGGGATAAGATAAGATAAGATAAGATAAATAAATAAGATAAGATGGTCACTATTATCATTGTCAGGATTACAGTTGTTATCATGGTCACTATCGTCATCATTACAGTTGTTAGGCATGGTCACTGTTATTGTTGTAATCGTTACAGTTGTTATCATGGTCCTATTATTGCTAATCGTTACAGTTGTTATTATTTCCAATTTATTTATTTGTTAGAGGAACAAAATCTATCATTGTTAACATGGTCTCTATTATCGGGAGTCATCGTTACCTTTGTTACCATGGTTAGGATTATCATTGAAATCGTTACAGTTGTTATCATGGTTTCATAATATCAAAATCGTTAAATTGTTTTCGAATTGTCTGCGATTATCATTGGCCGTTACAGTTGTTATCATGGTGTCTATTATCATTGTAATCAGAGGTCCCGGTTTGTTATCTGGCAATTATCGACTTTGTGTTACAGTTGGGAAAAAAAAACTCTATTATCATTGTAATTTACAGTTGTTATTGGTCCTATTATCAAAATCGTTACAGTTGTTATCATGGTTTTATTATCATTGAAATCGGGATAAACTACGGCTCTATGGACTGTAATGGCCTTCAAAGAACTTGTTATTTCTTTACTCTTGAATTGTCAATAACTGTTATCATTTACCTCGATTTCGCAAATAATGAAAAATAATGTTTAACCTAACAGTCATGTTATCATGTTCTCACTAAACATTGATAAGATAAGATAAGATAAGATAAGATAAGATCAGATAAGATAAGATAAGATAAGATAATTAAGATAAGATAAGATAAGATAAGATGGTCACTATTATCATTGTCATCGTTACAGTTGTTATCATGGTCACTGTTATCATCGTCATCATTACAGTTGTTATCATGGTCACTATTATCATTGTAATCGTTACAGTTGTTATCATGGTCACTATTATTGTTGTAATCGTTACAGTTGTTATCATGGTCTCTATTATCATTGTCATCATTACATTTGTTATCATGGTTACTATTATCATTGTCATCGTTACAGTTGTTATCATGGTCTCTATTATCATCGTCATCGTTACACTTGTTATCATGGTTACTATTATCATTGTCATCGTTACAGTTGTTATCATGGTTTCTATTATCATTGTAATCGTTACAGTTGTTATCATGGTTACTATTATCATTGTAATCGTTACAGTTGTTATCATGGTCTCTATTATCATTGTCATCGTTACAGTTGTTATCATGGTCTCTATTATCATTGTAATCGTTACAGTTGTTATCATGGTCTCTATTATCATTGTCATCGTTACAGTTGTTATCATGGTCTGTATTATCATTGTAATCGTTACAGTTGTTATCATGGTCACTGTTATCATTGTAATCGTTACAGTTGTTATCATGGTTACTATTATCATTGTAATCGTTACAGTTGTTATCATGGTCTCTATTATCATTGTAATCGTTACAGTTGTTATCATGGTCTCTATTATCATTGTAATCGTTACAGTTGTTATCATGGTCACTGTTATCATTGTCATCATTACAGTTGTTATCATGGTCTCTATTATCATTGTCATCGTTACAGTTGTTATCATGGTCTCTATTATCATTGTCATCGTTACAGTTGCTATCATGGTCTCTATTATCATTGTCATAGTTACAGTTGTTATCATGGTCACTATTATCATTGTCATCGTTACAGTTGTTATCATGGTCTCTATTATCATTGTCATCGTTACAGTTGTTATCATGGTCTCTATTATCAGTTGTTATCATCTATTATCATTGTTGTTATCATGGTCTCTATTATCATTGTCATCATTACAGTTGTTATCATGGTCTCTATTATCATTGTAATCATTACAGTTGTTATCATGGTCTCTATTATCATTCGTCATCGTTACAGTTGTTATCATGGTCTCTATTATCATTGTCATCGTTACAGTTGTTATCATGGTTCTATTATCATTGTCATAGTTACAGTTGTTATCATGGTCTCTATTATCTTCGTCATAGTTACTGTTGTTATCATGGTCTCTATTATCATTTCATTGTCATCGTTACAGTTGTTATCATGGTCATCATTGTCATAGTTATGGTCAGTTGTTATCATGGTAATCATCGTCATAGTTACAGTTGTTATCATGGTCTCTATTATCATTGTCATAGTTACAGTTGTTATCATGGTCTCTATTATCATTCGTCATAGTTACAGTTGTTATCATGGTCTCTATTATCATTGTCATAGTTACAGTTGTTATCATGGTCATCTATTATCATTGTCATAGTTACAGTTGTTATCATGGTCTCTATTATCATTGTCATCGTTACAGTTGTTATCATGGTCTCTATTATCATTGTCATTGTTACAGTTGTTATCATGGTCTCTATTATCATTGTCATCGTTGCAGTTGTTATCATGGTCTCTATTATCATTGTCATCGTTACAGTTGTTATCATGGTCAGTATTATCATTGTCATCGTTACAGTTGTTATCATGGTTCTATTATCATTGTCATCGTTACAGTTGTTATCATGGTTACTATTATCATTGTCATCGTTACAGTTGTTATCATGGTTCTATTATCATTGTCATAGTTACAGTTGTTATCACGGTTACTATTATCATTGTCATCGTTACAGTTGTTATCATGGTCACTGTTCTCATTGTCATAGTTACAGTTGTTATCATGGTCTCTATTATCATTGTCATAGTTACAGTTGTTATCATGGTCTCTCGTTATCAGTTGCCATTTACAGTTGTTATCATGGCCACTATTATCATTGTCATCGTTACAGTTGTTATCATGGTCACTGTTATCATTGTCATAGTTACAGTTGTTATCATGGTCTCTATTATCATTGTCATAGTTACAGTTGTTATCATGGTCTCTATTATCATTGTCATCGTTACAGTTGTTATCATGGTCACTATTATCATTGTCATCATTACAGTTGTTATCATGGTCACTATTATCATTGTCATCATTACAGTTGTTATCATGGTCACTGTTATCATTGTCATCATTACAGTTGTTATCATGGTCACTATTATCATTGTCATCGTTACAGTTGTTATCATGGTCTCTATTATCATTGTCATAGTTACAGTTGTTATCATGGTCTCTATTATCATTGTCATCATTACAGTTGTTATCATGGTCTCTATTATCATTGTCATCGTTACAGTTGTTATCATGGTCTCTATTATCATTGTCATAGTTACAGTTGTTATCATGGTCACTATTATCATTGTCATCATTACAGTTGTTATCATGGTCATGGTCTCTATTATCATTGTCATCGTTACAGTTGTTATCATGGTCTCTATTATCATTGTCATAGTTACAGTTGTTATCATGGTCTCTATTATCATTGTCATAGTTACAGTTGTTATCATGGTCTCTATTATCATTGTCATCATTACAGTTGTTATCATGGTCTCTATTATCATTGTCATCATTACAGTTGTTATCATGGTCTCTATTATCATTGTCATAGTTACAGTTGTTATCATGGTCTCTATTATCATTGTCATCGTTACAGTTGTTATCATGGTCTCTATTATTGTTGTCATCGTTACAGTTGTTATCATGGTCTCTATTATCACTGTCACAGTTACAGTTGTTATCATGGTCACTGTGACATTTACAGTTGTTATCATGGTTCTATTATCATTGTGACAGTTACAGTTGTTATCATGGTCTCTATTATCATTGTCATCGTTACAGTTGTTATCATGGTCTCTATTATCACTTGACATCGTTACAGTTGTTATCATGGTCACTATTATCATTGTCATAGTTACAGTTGTTATCATGGTCTCTATTATCATTGTCATCATGTGTTACAGTTGTTATCATGGTCTCTATTATCATTGTCACTAGTTACAGTTGTTATCATGGTCTCTATTATCATTGTCATAGTTACAGTTGTTATCATGGTCTCTATTATCATTGTCATAGTTACAGTTGTTATCATGGTCTCTATTATCATTGTCATCGTTACAGTTGTTATCATGGTCTCTATTATCATTGTCATTGTTACAGTTGTTATCATGGTCACTATTATCATTGTCATCGTTACAGTTGTTATCATGGTCACTATTATCATTGTCATCGTTACAGTTGTTATCATGGTCTCTATTATCATTGTCATAGTTACAGTTGTTATCATGGTTACTATTATCATTGTCATCGTTATAGTTGTTATCATGGTTACTATTAACATTGTCATCGTTACAGTTGTTATCATGGTCACTATTATCATTGTCATCAGTTACAGTTGTTATCATGGTTACTATTATCATTGTCATCATTACAGTTGTTATCATGGTCTCTATTATCATTGTCATCGGTACAGTTGTTATCATGGTCTCTATTATCATTGTCATAGTTACAGTTGTTATCATGGTCTCTATTATCATTGTCATCATTACAGTTGTTATCATGGTCTCTATTATCATTGTCATCGTTACAGTTGTTATCATGGTCACTATTATCATTGTCATCGTTACAGTTGTTATCATGGTCTCTATTATCATTGTCATCACAGTTGTTATCACTATTATCCCAGTTGTTATCATGGTCACTATTATCATTGTCATCGTTACAGTTGTTATCATGGTCTCTATTATCATTGTCATCATTACAGTTGTTATCATGGTCTCTATTATCATTGTCATCGTTACAGTTGTTATCATGGTCACTATTATCATTGTCATCATTACAGTTGTTATCATGGTCACTATTATCATTGTCATCGTTACAGTTGTTATCATGGTCTCTATTATCATTGTCATCGTTACAGTTGTTATCATGGTCTCTATTATCATTGTCATCATTACAGTTGTTATCATGGTCTCTATTATCATTGTCATCGTTACAGTTGTTATCATGGTCTCTATTATCATTGTCATCGTTACAGTTGTTATCATGGTCACTATTATCATTGTCATCATTACAGTTGTTATCATGGTCTCTATTATCATTGTCATCGTTACAGTTGTTATCATGGTCACTATTATCATTGTCATCATTACAGTTGTTATCATGGTCTCTATTATCATTGTCATCATTACAGTTGTTATCATGGTCTCTATTATCATTGTCATCATTACAGTTGTTATCATGGTCACTATTGTTTCATCATTACAGTTGTTATCATGGTTACATTATTGTTATCATCATTACAGTTATTATCATTGTCATATTGTTACAGTTGTTATCATGGTCACTATTATCATTGTCATCGTTACAGTTGTTATCATGGTCTCTATTATCATTGTCATCGTTACAGTTGTTATCATGGTCACTATTATCATTGTCATTTACAGTTGTTATCATGGTCACTATTATCATTGTCATCGTTACAGTTGTTATCATGGTCACTATTATCATTGTCATCGTTACAGTTGTTATCATGGTCTCTATTATCATTGTCATCGTTACAGTTGTTATCATGGTCTCTATTATCATTGTGACATTTACAGTTGTTATCATGGTCACATCATAGTTACAGTTGTTATCATGGTCACTATTATCATTGTCATCGTTACAGTTGTTATCATGGTCTCTATTATCATTGTCATCGTTACAGTTGTTATCATGGTCTCTATTATCATTGTCACATTTACAGTTGTTATCATGGTCACTATTATCATTGTCGTTAGTCTCTGTTATCAGTTGTTATCATGGTCTATTATCATTGTCATCGTTACAGTTGTTATCATGGTCTCTATTATCATTGTCATAGTTACAGTTGTTATCATGGTCTCTATTATCATTGTCATCGTTACAGTTGTTATCATGGTCTCTATTATCATTGTCATCGTTACAGTTGTTATCATGGTCACTATTATCATTGTCATCGTTACAGTTGTTATCATGGTCACTATTATCATTGTCATCGTTACAGTTGTTATCATGGTCACTGTTATCATTGTCATAGTTACAGTTGTTATCATGGTCACTGTTATCATTGTCATAGTTACAGTTGTTATCATGGTTACTATTATCATTGTCATCATTACAGTTGTTATCATGGTCACTATTATCATTGTCATCATTACAGTTGTTATCATGGTCTCTATTATCATTGTCATCATTACAGTTGTTATCATGGTCTCTATTATCATTGTCATCATTACAGTTGTTATCATGGTCTCTATTATCATTGTTATCGTTACAGTTGTTATCATGGTCTCTATTATCATTGTCATCATTACAGTTGTTATCATGGTCACTATTATCATTGTCATCATTACAGTTGTTATCATGGTCACTATTATCATTGTCATCATTACAGTTGTTATCATGGTCACTATTATCATTGTCATCGTTACAGTTGTTATCATGGTCACTATTATTGTTGTCATCATTACAGTTGTTATCATGGTCACTATTATCATTGTCATCGTTACAGTTGTTGTTATCATGGTCACTATTATCATTGTTACAGTTACAGTTGTTATCATTACAGTTGTTATCATGGTCTCTATTATCACTGTCATCATCACAGTTGTTATCATGGTCACTATTATCATTGTTATCGTTACAGTTCTTATCATGGTCTCTATTATCATTGTCATCGTTACAGTTGTTATCATGGTCACTATTATCATTGTAATCGTTACAGTTGTTATCATGGTCACTATTATTGTTGTCATCATTACGGTTGTTATCATGGTCTCTATTATCATTGTCATCATTACGGTTCTTATCATGGTCTCTATTATCATTGTCATCATTACAGTTGTTATCATGGTCACTATTAACATTGTCATCATTACAGTTGTTATCATGGTCTCTATTATCATTGTCATCGTTACAGTTGTTATCATGGTCACTATTATTGTTGTCATCATTACAGTTGTTATCATGGTCACTATTATTGTTGTCATCATTACAGTTGTTATCATGGTCACTATTATTGTTGTCATCATTACAGTTGTTATCATGGTCACTATTATCATTGTCATCATTACAGTTATTATCATGGTCACTATTATCATTGTCATCGTTACAGTTGTTATCATTGTCACTATTAACATTGTCATCGTTACAGTTGTTATCATGGTCACTATTATCACTGTCATCATTACAGTTGTTATCATGGTCACTATTATCATTGTCATCATTATAGTTGTTATCATGGTCACTATGATCAGTATTGTCATTGTTACAGTTGTCATCATGGTCTATGTTATCATCGTGATAGTTGTTATCATGGTCACTGTTATCATCGTTGTCATTGTTATCGTCGTTGTCGTGGCCACTGTTATCATTGTCCTCGTTATAGTTGTTATTGCAGTCACTGTTATCATTGTTGTCGTTATAGTTGTTATTGCAGTCACTCTTATCATCACCTTCATCGCCGTCGTAATTTGCCTTGTCGTTAGTGTGGTTGGTGTTGCCCCTGCTGTCGTTGTTGTTCCGATCGTTCGTCTCAATGGTAGACTTTAGTTTAGTCCTAAGCCTAAACGTAACAATTAAAGATCCGGCAAGACCATTGCGGCCTATAGAGCCTGAACTTATCCCGATTTTCTATAACGTCTAGCGGAATCGGTGATAATAATAATCGCCCCCTTGGCCAGGACGCTAGGCAGACGCAGATTAGTACTCCCCAAGCTAGTTGGGATGTTTTTTTTTAAATAGGTTCTGAACCCCGGACAACATCATGATCCCAAGCCCGGTACGTAACCACTCAGCCACTGAAACCAACAACAGCAACAACAACAACAACAACAACAGCAACAACAACAACAAAAACATAAATGGAACGAACGCTTCACTACTTCGCGTGTCATGCTTGCACTGTACGACATAATTGCAGCTCAGTACAACTGGAACGATAGAGAGAAAGGAATGTTCGAACTAAGGTCTCAAATTAACGTGTAACTGCAAGGCGGTCTTTCATTCGTTGACCTCTTTTTTCGCTTTGAAGAGAATTTTATTATTGACAACCTACCTTTTGTTTTGTTTTCTTTTTTTAAATTTGTTTTGTTTTGTTTTTGTTTTTCTTCTCTCCAATTGTCCTATTCAACATCAGCTCTGCTGCTCCTATACTGCACTCAAGCCTATGACGTCTCGGCGGTTTAAAGACATAATATCACGTGGTACACAACTTAACTGGTACTTTGACACATATTAAATTGCCTCCACCGTGCCCCCACCCCTCCTCACTTAGCATAGGTCTATAACATTTGCTGCGTAGATGTCAAAGCCTTATTCTTCTTTTGCCTGCTTCGTTTTCTACAGCTCTGTCTTTGTTGTTGTTGATGTTGTTGTTGGTGGTGGGGTTACTATTTGTTTTGCGGTGGTATTGTTGATGTTGTTGTTGGTGGTGGTGTTACTTTTTGTTTTGCGGAGGTATTGTTGATGTTGTCGTTGGTGGTGGTGTTATTATTTGTTTTGCGGCGGTATTGTTGAGGTTGTTGTTGGTGGTGGTGTTATTATTTGTTTTGCGGAGGTATTGTTGATGTTGTTGTTGGTGGTGGTGTTATTATTTGTTTTGCGGTGGTATTGTTGATGTTGTTGTTGGTGGTGGTGTTATTATTTGTTTTGCGGTGGTATTGTTGATGTTGTTGTTGGTGGTGGTGT
This sequence comes from Doris montereyensis, assembly GCA_037039925.1. NCBI lineage: Eukaryota > Metazoa > Mollusca > Gastropoda > Nudibranchia > Dorididae > Doris > Doris montereyensis. The sequence continues at coordinate 58,816 of JAXRKP010001208.1, forward strand.
TATTATTTGTTTTGCGGTGGTATTGTTGATGTTGTTGTTTGGTGGTGGTGGTGATGGGGGTGTTGGTGGTGGTCTTTTTGTTGGTGGTGTTGTTGTTGTTGTTGTTGGTGGTGGTGGTGTTGTTGTTGTTTGTCGTGGTGGGGGCGTTGTTGTGTTGGTGGTGGCGGTGGCGTTGTCGTTGTTGGTGTTGTTGCCATTGTTGGTGATGTTGCTATTGTTGGTGATGTTGTTATTGTTGTTGGTGTTGTTGTTGGTGGTGGTAGGAGTGTTGATGGTGTTGTAGTTGGTGTTATTGGTGGCGGTGTTGTTGTTGCTGGTTGTGATGTTTGTGTTGGTGGTGTTGTTGTTGGTGGTGGTGTTGTTGTTGTTGTTGTTGGTGTTGTTGTTGGTGTTATTGTTGGTGGTGATGTTGTTGTTGGTGGTGGTGTTGTTGGTATTGTTGGTGGTGGTGTTGTCGGTGGTTGTATTGTTGTTGTTTGTGGTGTTGTTGTTGTTGGTGTTGCTGCTGCTGTTGGTGGTTGTGTTGTTGTTGTTTGTGGTGTTGTTGTTGGTCGTGTTGTTGGTGTTGGTGGTGGTGTTGTTGTTGGTGGTGTTTTTGTTGTTGGTGTTGCTGCTGCTGTTGGTGGTTGTGTTGTTGTTGTTTGTGTTGTTGTTGTTGGTGGTAGTGTTGTTGATGTTGTTGTTGTTTGTGGTGTTGTTGTTGGTCGTGTTGTTGCTGTTTGTGTTGTTGTTGTTGGTGGTAGTGTTGTTGATGTTGTTGTTGTTGTTGTTTGTGGTGTTAATGTTGGTCGTGTTGTTGGTGTTGGTGGTGGCGTTGTTGTTGTTGGTGATGTTGTTGTTGGTGGTGATGTTGTTGTTGTTGGTGATGTTGTTGTCGCTATTTTACTTTTCTTTTTGGTGTGCTTTGGGAGTTTGTTTCTTAAACATTTTTATTCTTTATTATTCAGCTGGTTTCACACTGTAGACAATGGCATAGAGTTGACGGGGGGGGGGCGCAAAGTTTCAATAATGAATTCACACTGTAGACAATGGCATAGGTTGCCGTGGGGGGGAGGGGCGCAAAGTTTCAATAATGAATTCACACTGTAGACAATGACACAGAGTGTTCGAACTAAGGACCTCATGCTCTCCAGTCCGACAGCCTCACCACTCGGCCACTCGCATAATTGCCATGTAGTAGTGTAGAAATGGTGGTTTGTCGTGTCGTCAGCTCACAATTATGTTGCCCTAACTAACATTATCTTCTTCGTCTTTCGACTTTCCCCGTTAGGGGCGCCACAGCAGATCATCTTTCTCCACTTTGTCCTATCCTGTTCGTCCCCATTCATTGCACCAACGATTTCCATGTCTTCCTGCATCACATCCATTATATTATCTTCGTTTTGCTCTTGCCCTCTTCCTCTTGCCCAGTTTGTTCATCCACAACATCGTATGTCCAATATATTCCATATACCTTTTATTTACATCATGTCCGTACCATTTCAGTCTGTTTTCATTAACTTTGCCTCCTAGCCTAGCTACCTACTATTATTACTATCGCAGGGGTCGTCAAATGTACTGTCTCACTTTTAAAACATCAACTAGATTCTAATAGACCTATCTAGGATCTATGTTGTATCACAATGTAAATAGATTCTAGGTCTATAGTTGTATCACAATGTAAATCAACTAGATTCTAGACCTATAGATCTATATAGATTGGTCTATGATGTGTCACAATGTAAATCAACTAGATTCTAGACCTATAGATCTATATAGATTGGTCTATGATGTGTCACAATGTAAATCAACTAGATTCTACACCTATAGATCTATATAGATTGGTCTATGGTGTGTCACAATGTAAATCAACTAGATTCTAGACCTATATATCTATATAGATTGGTCTGTGGTGTGTCACAATGTAAATCAACTAGATTCTAGACCTATAGATCTATATAGATTGGTCTATGATGGTGTGCCACAATGTAAATCAACTAGATTCTAGACCTATAGATCTATATAGATTGGTCTATGGTGTGTCACAATGTAAATCAACTAGATTCTAGACCTATAAATCTATATAGCCACATTGTAAATCAACTAGAGTCTATAGATCTATATAGATTGGTCTGTGCCACAATGTAAATCAACTAGATTCTAGACCTATAGATCTATATAGATTGGTCTATGGTGTGCCACAATGTAAATAAACTAGATTCTAGACCTATAGATCTATATAGATTGGTCTATGATGTGTCACAATGTAAATCAACTAGAGTCTAGACTATAGATCTATATAGATTGGTCTGTGCCACAATGTAAATCAACTAGATTTAGACCTATAGATCTATATAGATTGGTCTGTGCCACAATGTAAATCAACTAGATTCTAGACCTATAAATCTATATAGATTGGTCTATGGTGTGTCACAATGTAAATCAACTAGATTCTAGACCTATAGATCTATATAGATTGGTCTATGATGTGTCACAATGTAAATCAACTAGATTCTAGACCTATAGATCTATATAGATTGGTCTATGATGTGTCACAATGTAAATCAATTAGATTCTAGACCTATAGATCTATATAGATTGGTCTGTGATGTGTCACAATGTAAATCAACTAGATTCTAGACCTATAGATCTATATAGATTGGTCTGTGATGTGTCACAATGTAAATCAATTAGATTCTAGACCTATAGATCTATATAGATTGGTCTATGATGTGTCACAATGTAAATCAACTAGATTCTAGACCTATAGATCTATATAGATTGGTCTATGATGTGTCACAATGTAAATCAATTAAATTCTAGACCTATAGATCTATATAGATTGGTCTATGTGTGTCACAATGTAAATCAACTAGATTCTAGACCTATAGATCTATATAGATTGGTCTATGATGTGTCACAATGTAAATCGACTAGATTCTAGATCTATATATCTATATAGGTCAATCTATGGTGTGTCACAATGTAAATCAACTAAATTCTAGACCTATAGATCTATATAGGTCGGTCTATGATGTGTCACAATGTAAATCAACTAGATTCTAGATCTATATATCTATATAGATTGGTCTATGGTGTGTCACAATGTAAATCAACTAAATTCTAGACCTATAGATCTATATAGATTGGTCTATGGTGTGTCACAATGTAAATCAACTAGATTCTAGATCTATAGATCTATATAGATTGGTCTGTGCCACAATGTAAATCAACTAGATTCTAGACCTATAGATCTATATAGATTGGTCTGTGCCACAATGTAAATCAACTAGATTCTAGACCTATAGATCTATATAGATTGGTCTGTGATGTGCCACAATGTAAATCAACTAGATTCTAGACCTATAGATCTATATAGATTGGTCTGTGATGTGTCACAATGTAAATCGACTAGATTCTAGATCTGTAGATCTATATAGATTGGTCTATGGTGTGTCACAATGTAAATCAACTAATGTAAATTCTAGACCTATAGATCTATATAGGTTGGTCTATGAAGTGTCACAATGTAAATCAACTAGATTCTAGACCTATAGATCTATATAGATTGGTCTATGATGTGTCACAATGTAAATCAACTAGATTCTAGACCTATAGATCTATATAGATTGGTCTATGGTGTGTCACAATGTAAATCAACTAGATTCTAGACCTATAGATCTATATAGATTGGTCTATGGTGTGTCACAATGTAAATCAACTAGATTCTAGACCTATAGATCTATATAGATTGGTCTATGATGTGTCACAATGTAAATCAACTAGATTCTAGACCTATAGATCTATATAGATTGGTCTATGATGTGTCACAATGTAAATCAACTAGATTCTAGACCTATAGATCTATATAGATTGGTCTATGATCTATATGTGTCACAATGTAAATCAACTAGATTCTAGATCTATAGATCTATATAGATTGGTCTGTGCCACAATGTAAATCAACTAGATTCTAGACCTATAGATCTATATAGATTGGTGTCACAATGTAAATCAACTAGATTCTAGACCTATAGATCTATATAGATTGGTCTGTGATGTGTCACAATGTAAATCAACTAGATTCTAGACCTATAGATCTATATAGATTGGTCTGTGATGTGTCACAATGTAAATCAACTAGATTCTAGATCTATAGATCTATATAGATTGGTCTATGATGTGTCACAATGTAAATCAACTAGATTCTAGACCTATAGATCTATATAGATTGGTCTGTGTCACAATGTAAATCAACTAGATTCTAGACCTATAGATCTATATAGATTGGTCTATGATGTGTCACAATGTAAATCAACTAGATTCTAGACCTATAGATCTATATAGATTGGTCTATGATGTGTCACAATGTAAATCAACTAGATTCTAGACCTATAGATCTATATAGGTTGGTCTATGGTGTGTCACAATGTAAATCAACTAGATTCTAGACCTATAGATCTATATAGATTGGTCTATGATGTGTCACAATGTAAATCAACTAGATTCTAGACCTATAGATCTATATAGATTGGTCTATGATGTGTCACAATGTAAATCAACTAGATTTAGACCTATAGATCTATATAGATTGGTCTATGATGTGTCACAATGTAAATCAACTAGATTCTAGACCTATAGATCTATATAGATTGGTCTGTGTCACAATGTAAATCAACTAGATTCTAGACCTATAGATCTATATAGATTGGTCTATGGTGTGTCACAATGTAAATCAACTAGATTCTAGACCTATAGATCTATATATTGGTCTGTGCAACAATGTAAATCAACTAGATTCTAGACCTATAGATCTATATAGGTGGTCTATGATGTCACAATGTAAATCAACTAGATTCTAGACCTATAGATCTATATAGATTGGTCTATGTGCCACAATGTAAATCAACTAGATTCTAGACCTATAGATCTATATAGATTGGTCTATGATGTGTCACAATGTAAATCAACTAGATTCTAGACCTATAGATCTATATAGGTGGTCTATGATGTGTCACAATGTAAATCAACTAGATTCTAGACCTATAGATCTATATAGATTGGTCTATGATGTGTCACAATGTAAATCAACTAGATTCTAGACCTATAGATCTATATAGATTGGTCTATGATGTGTCACAATGTAAATCAACTAGATTCTAGACCTATAGATCTATATAGATTGGTCTATGATGTGTCACAATGTAAATCAACTAGATTCTAGACCTATAGATCTATATAGATTGGTCTATGATGTGTCACAATGTAAATCAACTAGATTCTAGACCTATAGATCTATATAGATTGGTCTATGATGTGTCACAATGTAAATCAACTAGATTCTAGACCTATAGATCTATATAGATTGGTCTATGATGTGTCACAATGTAAATCAACTAGATTCTAGACCTATAGATCTATATAGATTGGTCTATGGTGTGTCACAATGTAAATCAACTAGATTCTAGACCTATAGATCTATATAGATTGGTCTGTGTCACAATGTAAATCAACTAGATTCTAGACCTATAGATCTATATAGATTGGTCTGTGTCACAATGTAAATCAACTAGATTCTAGACCTATAGATCTATATAGATTGGTCTGTGTCACAATGTAAATCAACTAGATTCTAGACCTATAGATCTATATAGATTGGTCTGTGTCACAATGTAAATCAACTAGATTCTAGACCTATAGATCTATATAGATTGGTCTATGGTGTGTCACAATGTAAATCAACTAGATTCTAGACCTATAGATCTATATAGATGTAGACCGATCTATGATGTGTCACAATGTAAATCAACTAGATTCTAGACCTATAGATCTATATAGATTGGTCTATGATGTGTCACAATGTAAATCAACTAGATTCTAGACCTATAGATCTATATAGATTGGTCTATGATGTGTCACAATGTAAATCAACTAGATTCTAGACCTATAGATCTATATAGATTGGTCTATGATGTGTCACAATGTAAATCAACTAGATTCTAGACCTATAGATCTATATAGGTTGGTCTATGATGTGTCACAATGTAAATCAACTAGATTCTAGACCTATAGATCTATATAGATTGGTCTATGATGTGTCACAATGTAAATCAACTAGATTCTAGACCTATAGATCTATATAGATTGGTCTATGATGTGTCACAATGTAAATCAACTAGATTCTAGACCTATAGATCTATATAGATTGGTCTATGATGTGTCACAATGTAAATCAACTAGATTCTAGACCTATAGATCTATATAGATTGGTCTATGTCACAATGTAAATCAACTAGATTCTAGACCTATAGATCTATATAGATTGGTCTATGATGTGTCACAATGTAAATCAACTAGATTCTAGACCTATAGATCTATAGATTGGTCTGGTGTGTCACAATGTAAATCAACTAGATTCTAGACCTATAGATCTATATAGATTGGTCTATGGTGTGTCACAATGTAAATCAACTAGATTCTAGACCATAGATCTATATAGATTGGTCTATGGTGTGTCACAATGTAAATCAACTAGATTCTAGACCTATAGATCTATATAGATTGGTCTGTGTCACAATGTAAATCAACTAGATTCTAGACCTATAGATCTATATAGATTGGTCTATGATGTGTCACAATGTAAATCAACTAGATTCTAGACCTATAGATCTATAGATTGATCTTTGTGCCACAATGTAAATCAACTAGATTCTAGACCTATAGATCTATATAGATTGGTCTATGTGTGTCACAATGTAAATCAACTAGATTCTAGGGTAGATCTATATAGATTGGTCTATGATGTGTCACAATGTAAATCAACTAGATTCTAGACCTATAGATCTATATAGATTGGTCTATGATGTGTCACAATGTAAATCAACTAGATTCTAGACCTATAGATCTATGGGTGGTCTATGATCAATGTAAATCAACTAGATTCTAGACCTATATATCTATATAGATTGTCTATGTGTCACAATGTAAATCAACTAAATTCTAGACCTATAGATCTATATAGGTTGGTCTATGATGTGTCACAATGTAAATCAACTAGATTCTAGATCTATAGATCTATATAGATTGGTCTATGATGTGTCACAATGTAAATCAACTAGATTCTAGACTTATAGATCTATATAGATTGGTCATGTGTGTCACAATGTAAATCAACTAGATTCTAGACCTATAGATCTATATAGATTGGTCTGTGTCACAATGTAAATCAACTAGATTCTAGACCTATAGATCTATATAGATTGGTCTGTGTCACAATGTAAATCAACTAGATTCTAGACCTATAGATCTATATAGATTGGTCTATGATGTGTCACAATGTAAATCAACTAGATTCTAGACCTATAGATCTATATAGATTGGTCTATGATGTGTCACAATGTAAATCAACTAGATTCTAGACCTATAGATCTATATAGATTGGTCTATGATGTGTCACAATGTAAATCAACTAGATTCTAGACATAGATCTATATAGATTGGTCTATGATGTGTTACAATGTAAATCAACAGATTCTAGACCTATAGATCTATATAGATTGGTCTATGATGTGTCACAATGTAAATCAACTAGATTCTAGACCTATAGATCTATATAGATTGGTCTGTGTCACAATGTAAATCAACTAGATTCTAGACCTATAGATCTATATAGATTGGTCTATGGTGTGTCACAATGTAAATCAACTAGATTCTAGACCTATAGATCTATATAGATTGGTCTGTGTCACAATGTAAATCAACTAGATTCTAGACCTATAGATCTATATAGATTGGTCTGTGTGTCACAATGTAAATCAACTAGATTCTAGACCTATAGATCTATATAAGTGGTCTATGATGTGTCACAATGTAAATCAACTAGATTCTAGACCTATAGATCTATATAGATTGGTCTGTGCCACAATGTAAATCAACTAGATTCTAGACCTATAGATCTATATAGATTGGTCTATGATGTGTCACAATGTAAATCAACTAGATTCTACACCTATAGATCTATATAGATTGGTCTATGATGTGTCACAATGTAAATCAACTAGATTCTAGACCTATAGATCTATATAGATTGGTCTGTGCCACAATGTAAATCAACTAGATTCTAGACCTATAGATGTATATAGATTGGTCTGTGTGTCACAATGTAAATCAACTAGATTCTAGACCTATAGATCTATAAGTGTCTGTGCCACAATGTAAATCAACTAGATTCTAGACTATAGATCTATATAGATTGGTCTATGATGTGTCACAATGTAAATCAACTAGATTCTAGACCTATAGATCTATATAGATCGATCTATGGTGTGTCACAATGTAAATCAACTAGATTCCCTAGACCTATATATCTATAGATTGGTCTATGATGTGTCACAATGTAAATCAACTAAATTCTAGACCTATAGATATAAGTGTCTATGGTGTGTCACAATGTAAATCAACTAGATTCTAGACCTATAGATCTATATAGATTGGTCTATGATGTGTCACAATGTAAATCAACTAGATTCTAGACCATAGATCTATATAGATTGGTCTATGATGTGTCACAATGTAAATCAACTAGATTCTAGATCTATAGATCTATATATAGATTAGTCTATGATGTCACAATGTAAATCAACTAGATTCTAGACCTATAGATCTATATAGATTGGTCTATGTGTCACAATGTAAATCAACTAGATTCTAGACCTATAGATCTATATAGATTGGTCTGTGTCACAATGTCCAATAGATTCTAGACCCATAGATCTATATAGATTGGTCTATGGTGTGTCACAATGTAAATCAACTAGATTCTAGACCTATAGATCTATATAGGGTCTATGATGTGTCACACCGTTTGTTTGGGTTGTGTTACTTGAAATTCTAGATTTGTGGATGACTACGTGCATTTGTCTTCTTTTCTTCCCAAATCGATTTTATGTTAGGACAATGTAGTTTTGATGAGACGATTTGGCTAAAGACAATCACTTAGGGGAAGGGATACAGAAAAGTGTTTGTGTTTGTGTGTGTGTGTGTGTGTATGTGGCTGTGGGTGTATGATACAGGTTTGTACGTGTGTGTGTTGTGTGTGTGTGTGTATGTGTGTGTGTGTGTTGGTGGGTACATGTGTGTGTTACCCACATGTGTGTGGGTGGGTGTATGTGTGTTGTGTGTGTGTGTGTGTGTGTGTGTGGGTGTGTGTGTGTGTGGGTGGGTGTGCAGGTTGGGGTGGTGTGTTTTCTTTCTGTCTATTGCTTGTATTTGTCTCGTCTTTGTTCCTATGGGACTTTTTTTATGTTATTCAATGTCATTTCTTCACTTGATAGATTAGCTGTGTTTTGAATACCTGTACACACAGTGTACAAGTGGCTGTGTTTTGAATACCTGTACACACAGTGTACACGTGGCTGTGTTTTGAATACCTGTACACACAGTGTACAAGTGGCTGTGTTTTGAATACCTGTACACACAGTGTACACGTGGCTGTGTTTTGAATACATGTACACACAGTGAACAAGTGGCTGTGTTTGAATACATGTGTACACACAGTGTACAAGTGTCTGTGTTTGAATACATGTGTACACACAGTGTACAAGTGGCTGTGTTTTGAATACATGTGTACACACAGTGTACAAGTGGCTGTGTTTTGAATATGTGTACACACAGTGTACAAGTGGCTGTGTTTTGAATACATGTACACACAGCGTACAAGTGGCTGTGTTTTTTGAATACATGTGTACACACAGTGTACAAGTGGCTGTGTTTTTGAATACATGTGTACACACAGTGACAAGTGGCTGTGTTTTGAATACATGTGTACACACAGTGTACAAGTGGCTGTGTTTTGAATACATGTGTACACATAGTGTACAAGTGTCTGTGTTTTGAATACATGTATACACAGTGTACAAGTGGCTGTGTTTTGAATACATGTGTACACATAGTGTACAAGTGGCTGTGTTTTGAATACATGTGTACACAGTGTACAAGTGTCTGTGTTTTGAATACATCACACACAGTGTACAAGTGTCTGTGTTTTGAATACATGTGTACACATAGTGTACACGTGGCTGTGTTTTGAATACATGTGTACACAGTGTACAAGTGTCTGTGTTTTGAATACATGTGTACACAGTGTACAAGTGTCTGTGTTTTGAATACATGTGTACACATAGTGTACAAGTGTCTGTGTTATGAATACATGTACACACAGTGTACAAGTGGCTGTGTGGTTTTCGACCAGAAGGAGGAAAGGAGGGGGGGAGGGGGGTGTCGAGGGCATATGAGAAGCAACGCGGAATAGCAACTATTTCCCCTCGTGCACCGCCATACCAACATCACGGAATAGCGACTACATTTTGGAGCGTCAAGTCTGGGAGGTGAACTTGTTCCCCTTCACGCTATAAAAACCGGGATAAGCTCCGGCTCTATGGAGCCCTATGGCCTTTGAATGAACTTTACGTATGCTGTCTGTCGCATAGTTTGACCTTGAGACTTTGATAGTTTACCTTTCAATTTTATTTTATTTACCCACATCCACAACTAAGGTGATCTGTTTGGTATCAGGGGATCTCGTGTGCAGAGTGTTGTGGATCTGCACCAGGGATTTCCTTTTTATCGTCCGTCTCCGATGGGACTAGGTGTCGATGCATCTACCTGGACCAGAGGGGGGGGGAGGATAGATTTTGCTCGAAAAAACTCGGTAACAATTTTTTCAACCGTTGGTGGGGCTCGAACCCACGAACTTTTGCTTAGGAAGCCGACACCTTACCTCTGGATTACTGAGTGCCCCTCACGCTATAGAAACCGGGATCGTCCCCGGCTCTATCGTCCCCGAGACTTTTGAAAGAACTTTTTAGGCTGCCCTATTGAAAGACCTTTACCTGACTGTCTATCACACACTAACCAAGACATTTGAAAGAACTTTACCTAGACTGTCCATCACACACTAACCAAGACATTTGAAAGAACTTTACCTAGACTGTCCATCACACACTAACCAAGACATTTGAAAGAACTTTACCTAGGCTGTCCATCACACACACTAGCAAGACATTTGAAAGAACTTTACCTGGACTGTCTATCACACACTAACCAAGACATTTGAAAGAACTTTACCTAGACTGTCTATCACACACTAACCAAGACATTTGAAAGAACTTTACCTAGACTGTCCATCACACACTAACCAAGACATTTGAAAGAACTTTGCCTAGGCTGTCCATCACACACTAACCAAGACATTTGAAAGAACTTTACCTAGACTGTCCATCACACATAACCAAGACATTTGAAAGAACTTTACCTAGACTGTCCATCACTAACAAGACATTTGAAAGAACTTTACCTAGACTCACACACTAGACCAAGACATAACCAAGAAAGAACTTTACCTAGACTGTCTATCACACACTAACCAAGACATTTGAAAGAACTTTACCTAGACTGTCTATCACACACTAACCAAGACATTTGAAAGAACTTTACCTAGACTGTCCATCACACACTAACCAAGACATTTCTATCACACACTAACCAAGACATTTGAAAGAACTTTACCTAGACTGTCTATCACACACTAACCAAGACATTTGAAAGAAACTTTACCTAGACTGTCTATCACACACTAACCAAGACATTTGAAAGAACTTTACCATTTAGGCTGTCCATCACACACTAACCAAGACATTTGAAAGAACTTTACCTAGACTGTCTATCACACACTAACCAAGACATTTGAAAGAACTTTACCTAGACTGTCTATCACACACTAACCAAGACATTTGAAAGAACTTTACCTAGACTGTCTATCACACACTAACCAAGACATTTGAAAGAACTTTACCTAGAGAACTTTACCTAGACTGTCCATCACACACACTAACCAAGACATTTGAAAGAACTTACCTAGACCTAGACTGTCCATCACACACTAACCAAGACATTTGAAAGAACTTTACCAGACTTCTATCACACACCCATTTGAAAGAACTTTACTGTCCATCACACACTAACCAAGACATTTGAAAGAACTTTACCTGGACTGTCCATCACACACTAACCAAGACATTTGAAAGAACTTTACCTAGACTGTCACACACCATGGAAAGAACTTTACCTGGACTGTCCATCACACACCAAGACATTTGAAAGAACTTTACCTAGACTGTCTATCACACACTAACCAAGACATTTGAAAGAACTTTACCTAGACTGTCTATCACACACTAACCAAGACATTTGAAAGAACTTTACCTGGACTGTCTATCACACACTAACCAAGACATTTGAAAGAACTTTACCTAGGACTGTCTATCACACACTTCCATTTTTCCTCCCCTCTCACACACTAACCCAGCATCAGACTTTCCCCCCCCTCAGTCCCCTTCACATGCTGCCATACTTTATAAACAGCCACTCACACCCCCACCCCCACGCACAAGCTTATCTATGCCCTAACACATTCACCACATACTGTTCCAATAAGCCTCTGCTCCTTAGCATCCCCCACCCCCTAGCACACATCTCTACCTCAATCGCCACACATACCCACACTCACACACACACAGACACACACACACACACACACACACTGCCCTAGACCACAATAGTCCCACGATGTGACTAACCCCTAGACCAATAGCCATCCTTTAGCGTGACACGAAGCGCTGTCCATCATAATAAAAATACATGTACTAATGAGAATTTTTATCCCAGATGAACCCAGCTTGTAAAGTTTGGGGAGGTCACTCTGATTTTATCTATATCAGATAATTGTCAAAATTAGAGTTTAGCGCCTATACTAATTCTTATCAGCAATTTATACGTTTACATTTTAAGATAATATTGCGACATTATATAGCACTATACATGTAATAATGTTTAGATTTTTATAGCACCTATACATGCTTAATCATAATATGTAATAAAAAATAAAATACATTGCATGTGTACTAATAACAATGATTATAATTTTAGATTTATATTGTCAGATGAACCCAAAACAATAGCACACATGTAATAAAAGTCCAAAAAACTCCATACTAATGTTTAGATTTAATAATTTGTTTGGAATGTCCTAATGTTTAGATTTATTAGCACCTATACATGGTTTAGAAATATAACTATAATTGTTTAGATTTATATAGGATGTTTAGTGAATTTCATAATAATAATGTTTAAATAAAGACATATACATGTCATAATAATAATGAGCTGCCATACATGTCATAATAGTAATGTTCATAGCACCTATTATGTACTTAGTCAAAATTAGAGTTACATAGCGCCTATACATGTAATAATAACGTTTAGATTTATATAGCACATATACAGGTAATAATAATTTTAAATTTATATAGCACTTATACATGTAATAATAACGTTTACATAAAGCAACCTTTATATAGCACCTATACATGTAATAATATTGTTGACATTTATATAGCACCTATACATGTAATAATAATGTTTGTTTATATTTTTTTATAGCACCTATACATGTAATAATAATAATGTTTAGATTTTTTACACGTATAATATAATAGCACCTATACATGTAATAAAAATAATAATGTTTACATTTATATAGCACCTATACATGTAATAATAATAATAATGTTTACATGTAATAATAATGTTTAGATTTATATAGCACCTATACATGTAATAATAATAATAATGTTTAGATTTATATAGCACCTATACATGTAATAATAATAATGTTTAGATTTATATAGCACCTATACATGTAATAATAATAATGTTTAGATTTTATAGCACCTATACATGTAATAATAATAATGTTTAGTTTAGATTTAATAACAATTTTTAGATTGATATAGCATATACATGTAATAATAATGTAATACATGTAATAATAATAATGTTTAGATTTATATAGCACCTATACATGTAATAATAATGTTTAGATTTATATAGCACCTATAATGTAATTAATGTTTAGATTTATATAGCACCTATACATGTAATAATAAATAATATATAGCACCTATACATGTAATAATAATGTTTACGTTCATATACGCCTATACATGCACATGTAATATACATGTAATAATAATAGATTTTATAGCACCTATACATGTGATAATATTAATGTTTATTTCACATTTATATAGCACCTATACATGTCATAATAATAATGTTTGTTTAGATGTTTTTATATAGCACCATACATGTATACATGTAATAATAATGTTTAGATTTATATAGCACACCTTTACATGTAATATAATGTTTATAATGTCATAATAATAATGTTTAGATTTTAATAATGTTTAGATTTATATAGCACCTACATGTAATAATAATGTTTAGATTCATAGCACCTATACATAATAATAATGTTTAGACTACTTTAGCACCTATACATGTAATAATAATGTTTAGCACATATACATGTCATAATAATAATGTTTAGATTTATATAGCAGATGTATACATGTTTCATAATAATAATGTTTAGATTTATATAGCACCTATACATGTCATAATAATAATGTTTAGATTTATATAGCACATATACATGTCATAATAATAATGTTTAGATTAATATATATTTATATTACACATATACATGTCATAATAATAATGTTTAGATAATAGTAATGTTCAGATTTATATATAGCACCTATACATGTCTTAATAATAATGTTTAGATTTATATAGCACCTATACATGTAATACTAATGTTTAGATTTATATAGCACCTATACATGTAATAATAATGTTTAGATTTATATAGCACATATACATGTCATAATAATAATGTTTAGATTTATATAGCACATATACATGTCATAATAATAATGTTTAGATTGATATAACGCGTATACATGTAATACATTGTACATAAAAGTTAAATTCCAGGCTTTACTTTTTGCGTCAATTGAAATATTTCCATATTGACAACACGCTCTTGTTGCTATTTTACCAATCTATGCTCCAAAGTATCATCTGTTTTTCATTGACTTGTTGGGGTGGGAATACAAGGAACAATAGTAAGGGGAAAATGAATAATATCATTAAGAAAGCGGACAAGATTTGTAAAGCAACCTTCCTTGATTTTGATTGCCTTTTTATAACAGTTTGTCAAAGAAAGATTTTGTCCATAAAAAATGACATGTCCCATCCCCTTTTTGACCAAATTCGTTTGTCAAATAAATAAAAAAAAAATAATGTTTAGATTTATATAGCACCTATACATATAATAATAATGTTTAGATTTATATAACGCCTATACATGTAATAATAATGTTTAGATTTATATAGCACATATACATATAATAATAATGTTTATATTTTTATAACGCCTATACATGTAATAATAATGTTTAGATTTATATAGCACCTATACATGTAATATTAATGTTTAGATTTTTATAACGCCTATACATGTAATAATAATGTTTAGATTTTCATAACGCCTATACGTATAATAATAATTTTTAAAATGATAAAGCACCTATACATGTAATAATATTGTTTAGATTTATATAACGCCTATACATGTAATAATAATGTTTAGATTTATATAGCGCCTATACATATAATAATAATGTTTAGATTTATATAGCACCTATACATGTAATAATAATGTTTAGATTTATATAGCACCTTTACATGTAATAATAATGTTTTGGATTTATATAGCAGCTATACATGTAATAATAATGTTTAGATTAATATAGCAGCTATACATGTAATAATAATGTTTAGATTTATATAGCAACTATACATGTAATAATAATGTTTAGATTTATATAGCACCTATACGTGTAATAATAATGTTTAGATTTATATAGCACCTATACATGTAATAATAATAATGTTTAGACTACTATAGCACCTATACATGTAATAATAATAATGTTTATACATGTAATAATAATGTTATTTATATAGGTCCTATACATGTAATAATAATAATGTTTAGATTAATATAGCACCTATACATGTAATAATAATGTTCAGATTTATATAGCACCTATACATGTAATAATAATGTTTAGATTTATATAGCACCTATACATGTAATAATAATGTTTAGATTTATATAGCACCTATACATGTAATAATAATGTTTAGATTTATATAGCACCTATACATGTAATAATAATTTTTAGATTTATATAGCGCCTATACATGTAATAATAATGTTTACATGTAATAATAATGTTTACGTTTATATAGCGCCTATACATGTAATAATAATAATGTTTAGACTAATATAGATCCTATACATGTAATAATAATGTTCAGATTTATATAGCACCTATACATGTAATAATAATGTTTAGATTTATATAGCACCTATACATGTAATAATAATGTACGTTTAGATTTATATAGCACCTATACATGTAATAATAATGTTTACGTTCATATAGCGCCTATACATGTAATAACAATTTTTAGATTGATATAGCACCTATACATGTAATAATAATGTTTACGTTCATATAGCGCCTATACATGTAATAACAATGTTTAGATTGATATATCGCCTATGTATGTATTAATAGTAATGTGTAGATTTATATAGCACCTATACATGTGATAATATTAATGTTTATGTTCACATAGCGCCTATACACGTAATAATAATAATTTTGAGATTGATGTAGCGCCTATACATGTAATAATAGTAATAATGTTTAGGTTCATATAGCGCCTATACATGTAATAATAATGTTTAGGTTCATATAGTGCCTATACATGTAATAATAATGTTTAAATTCATGTAACGCTTATACATGTACTAATGTTTAGGTTCATTTACGCCTATACATGTAATAATAATGTTTTGCTTCATATAGCCCCTATACATGTAATAATAATGTTTAGTTTTATATAGCACCTTTTACATGTAATAATAATGTTTAGATTTATATAACGCCTATAGATGTAATAATAATGTTTACATTTATATAGCACCTATACATGTAATAATAATAATAATGATTTATATAACACCTATACATGTAATAATAATAATGTTTAGATTTATATAGCACCTATACATGTAATAATAATGTTTAGATTTATATAGCACCTATACATGTAATAATAATAATGTTTAGACTACTATAGCACATATACATGTAATGATAATGTTTAGACTAATATAGCACATATACATGTAATGACTAATATTTAGTTTTTCATATAGCACCTATACATGTAATGATAATGTTGAGATTTATATAGCACCTATACATGTAATAATAATGTTTAGATTTATATAGCACATATACATGTAATAATAATAATGTTTAGATTTATATAGCACATATACATGTAATAATAATAATGTTTAGGTTCATATAACGCTTATACATGTAATAATAATAATAATGTTTTATATTCATATAATAATGTTTATACATGTAATAATAATAATAATGTTTAGATTTATATAGCTACATATAGACATGTTTATATAGCTGCTTTACAAAGTGAATTATAATGATTGAGATTTAAATAGGTTTACAAAGTGAATTATCCATGATTGAGTCTATACTGATAACAGGTTTACAAAGTGAATTATACATGATTGAGTCTATACTGATAACAGGTTTACAAAGTGAATTATCCATGATTGAGTCTATACTGATAACAGGTTTACAAAGTGAATTATCCATGATTGAGTCTATACTGATAACAGGTTTACAAAGTGAATTATCCATGGTTGAGTCTATACTGATAACAGGTTTACAAAGTGAATTATCCATGATTGAGTCTAGACTGATAACAGGTTTACAAAGTGAATTATCCATGATTGAGTCTATACTGATAACAGGTTTACAAAGTGAATTATCCATGATTGAGTCTATACTGATAACAGGTTTACAAAGTGAATTATCTATGATTGAGTCTATACTGATAACAGGTTTACAAAGTGAATTATCCATGATTGAGTCTATACTGATAACAGGTTTACAAAGTGAATTATCCATGATTGAGTCTATACTGATAACAGATTTACAAATATGTCTCTTGAAAAAAATGTCTCTTCAACGTTCTTTTAAAGTAATAAGTGTTTTGGCTTTTTTTATGGCGGTTTAAAGAGAGTTCCAGATTGTGGGTCCTTTGAATGAGAAGGGTTTCTCACCTACTTTTGTTGTTTGGAATAGCTGTGGTAAGGAGGAATTCATTCTCTGACCTCAGAAGATGTGGTGGATGGTAGGATTGTAATAGCTCAGCAAGATATTCAGATACTGTTCCATGTAATGATTTGAATACAGTGCATGCGATCTTGAATTTAGATGCGTTTGTTCTGTTTTACTGTCGTTCAATACTTAGTTTATCTTTGCCCATCCAGTATTTGATGTCTTTGATGCCGGATTTTTTTGCAATTTTGGCTCTTACGTCATCAATAGAAGACGAAGACATGTAAATTTGTGTATCATCGACATATGGATGAAACTGAGTCCATAACCAGTTATAATAACATTGCATAGCGGTGTAGTGTACATGCTGAGGAGTATTG
The DNA here is from genome assembly GCA_037039925.1 of Doris montereyensis. Taxonomy (NCBI): domain Eukaryota; kingdom Metazoa; phylum Mollusca; class Gastropoda; order Nudibranchia; family Dorididae; genus Doris; species Doris montereyensis. The sequence continues at coordinate 77,315 of JAXRKP010001208.1, forward strand.
GTGCGAGTAGTGAACCTTGGGGTACACCGAGTTTCAGGATCATTTTCAGTCGATCATTTATTGTTGATGGCTTTATTAATCAAGTAGCTGTTTCGCTACTTAATAAACAGTACCTGAAATGTTGAAGCGTATCTTACTTTGGATAATTCTTTAGAATTGTTTTTTTGTCCAAACATTGTCTTTTTTGTTTAGATTTTTTTTTGTCTAGACAATGTCTTTTTTGTCTAGAATTTTTTTGTCCAGACAATGTCTTTTGCCTAGAAATTGTCTTTTTGTTTAGAAATTGTCCCTTTCAAGGGTTTTGCAGTCAACCTGTTTGTTTCATTTTTAGCCAATTTGTACGTATTTCTTTGTTGATTTCTAAGCCTGGTTTGCTTCCAAAGCCTTTCCATTCTCCGCTTTTTTGTTTAGCTTCTCTATACAGGGATTGTATCCCTTACTTTTGGATATTTCCACAATTTTTCACTGTTATATTGCTGATTTTTGGAACATGGAATGTTAGGGAAATATATGGAAGAGAGTTAGAATTAGTTGAAGAAATGGAAAATTAATGTTTAGACATTTTGGCCATTACAGAAACAAAGAAAAAAAGCACAAGGAATAGAAAACGTAGGACCAAATTATATTTTAATCTTTGAGGAGTAGATGTCAAAGATAGACCTAGAGCAGGAGTAGACCTCCTAATGCATAAAAGGTATGACAAGCTAGTGGAAAGTTGGAAATTGATAAGCCAGCGGCTATTACAGGTAAAAATTAAAACCAAAAGGAAGAGAAATTCGTTATTAATAGCTTATGGACCAAACGAAGACGCAACTAAAAAAGAAAGAAAAAGACGTCGTTGAAAACGATTTACAAACAGCTGCAGAGAATTTTTAAACACAAATAGCACCTATGGTTTTAGGAGAATAATGTTTAGGCAGCAATATAGAAACGCCAGGAGGAGTAATAGGTAAAGAACGAGAGACAACAACTTCTCCAAATGGAGAGAGACATAGATTTTTGCCTCATAAAGATATCCACAAATACAAGAGTAAATGAAGACAGGTGTGAAAAGTCAATGATAGACTACATAATAGTTATAGGCGAAATATGACAATAAGGGACAAACTCCACATGTAATAATAGTAATAATGTTTCTGCACCTGTCTTCATGTACACCTATACTTCCTGTACCTGTATATTTGTGAATATCTTTATACATGTAATAATGTGTTTAAATTCATGTAACGCAAAAATCTATATGTCTCTCTCCATGTTGAAAGGTTCATTTTCTCCTTCTTTACCTATTGTTGCTTATATTTTTCTTCTTTATAGCCCCTTTACATGTAATAATAATGTTTAGTTTTATATAGCACCTCCACTGTAGTACCAATGTTTAGATTTATATAGCAGCCTCTTTTTAAAAAGTAGGCTAGGATGCAAATAATGTTTAGATTTATATAGCACCTATACATGTATAATGTTAGATTTATAGAAAACAACAGAAAAAGAAAGAGAAGAAAGTTTACCAAACTAAAAATAGGGGAATAAACATAGGTTCAATAGTAAAACAAGTGTACAATGTAATAATAATATTTAGGTTTTTCATATAACTTTTATATACATGTAATGATAATGTTGAGGTTCATAAAGAAACATATACATGTACTAAAGAGTTTCATATAGGGAAACAAATTAAAGGAGATAAGAAATGAATAATGTTGAACTGAGAAATGACAAGGTTAAATGTAATAATAATATTTAGGTTTCGAAGAAATACCACAATGTAATAACCAATAATGTTTAGGCTCATATAGCACATATACATGTAATAATAATAATGTTTATGTTCAATAAGACTTTGACAAACATGTATGAAGGTTCATATAACGCTTAAAAGGTGTAATAATGGAATAATGAATGTTGAGATTTATATAGCGCCTACATATAGACATGTTCTAGCTGCTTTACAAATAATTATCCATGATTGAGTCTATTTAACAGGTTTACATCTAGAACTAAATCTAATCCTAAATTGTATTAGAGTCTATACTAGATAACAGGTTTACAAGTGAATTTAGCTTGATTGAGTCTAGACTGATATCCAGGTTTACAGGGTCGAGCTTATCCAGATTGAGTCTAAATCTAAATCTAGATCTAGATCTTATCTGATTAGTCTAGAGCTGATAGAATTGTTTTTAAAATTCTGAAATTTTCCCTCTACTATTCTACAGATCTGTGGTTTCCATGATTAAATCTAGATGCAGATTCTAACATTAACTCTAGATCTAGAGCTAAATGTAGATCAGCTTTACAAAGTGAATTTTTCATTTTGTAGATCTAGCTCTAGATTACAGGTTTAAATCTTGAATTACCTTCTATGATTGAGCTATAGATAACAGCTTTACAAGGTGAATTTCTGGATTTGTAGCTCTAGCTAGAGCGGAAATTCAACACCTAGAATTAGAAATGTTTCAATCTAGATCTCTAATTTAACAGATTTACAAATATTTCTCTTGAAAAAACATCTCTTCAGATGCTATCTTTTAAAGGAACCACAGTGGAGTGAAGTCAAAGGCGAAATATGACAATAAGTGATAACTCCTTTAATGAAGACAGAACAAACGAGAAATATCTAGAATCTAGATTTAGATCTAAGCACTACCCTCAGGCATCACACAATGTGATGTCAGAAGAAAAACAGAAA
>JAXRKP010001208.1:87500-92500 GCA_037039925.1 Doris montereyensis
TGAAAGGTAAGTCCTTAAATGGCACTCGGTCAGCTTGGCTTAGGATTATCTTTGGACTCAAATAACTCAACCCCGAAAAGGTTCATGGAAGAAGGCATTCTCTTTTCAATTTGGTTAAAAGCTTCTTCAAGCATAATATTGTGACAACGAATCTTTGCGTTGATCGCTTTTGTCTCTCAATGGCCAGCTGCTCCTGTTCAACATTTCCCAGATAGTCTTCGCATACTGTCTCAAATTTGCATCCAAGGTCACTTTCCCTATAATTTGTTTGCTGCCATCTTCATTGTATAGACGTTGTTTTAAGCTTTTTGTAAAACATATTCAACTCTGTCATAAGAGCATGAGGGTCAACAGAATGTGTTTGAAACATAGCATTAACCCGTTCAAACCCCTGTACCACAGGTGTGGCAAATCAAACGACAAACGGTTTACTTTGTCCTGCAACATTTCCTTCAACAGCCTAGCTTTGAACCTACTATCACCACTCTTACATTCAATTTCGGCAATGGTGAAATAGCCTATAAGTTCTTCCCAGTTCACAAGGATGTTATAGTTATATAAAACCTTCCCCCTTCTTACCATCCATCGTGTTTGTGACGTTTTTGGCAAAAGGCGTCGGATGTGATTTGTCACTTTCTTTCTCATTGTCAGCGTTTATGGTGTCAAATATGTTTGTAAAAGATTCCCTTCGGAGGAGCTGTGTGAAAACCAGCTTGGTATCTCTTTAAGTAGAAACCCTAGAATAGAAGGCATGTTTTCAAACGAATGTTGAACGCATAAAGCTAAAGTGACAAATACACTTTAATTGTACAGTTGGAGACTCTTCCTTTATCCTTGACCATACACTGTTGTGCGATCCTACCGTACATTTGCGCCGTCACTGGCAAAGCAAAAACAATTTTCAAATATATCATGTTGTTGTAGCTCTTGTTCCATGGCAGCAAAAAGTGTGCTGGCATTTGTTTCAATTACCGGAATGAGTCCAACAAAAATCATCTTTTAAACCCTTGGTTTCGTGCCAATATGATGTCATGACACATAAGAGTTTTTGGCAGCTAACGTCGTTGACTCATCAACCATAATAACGAATTTTTCTTTGAATAGCCCTTTTCAATTCAATTTTCTTTTAGGAGAAATAACATTCTTGATCAAATTAAAACATTTTGTTCGATGGAGGCGGAGTTTGCTTGGAAATCCCACGATTTCATTTATCATGTCTGTCATATGATCCACAGCTCGTATGGCTGTATGCACGCTGCAAATACAGAAAATTTGATGTCCTCACCTTTTCGTTTTGGGACGGTCCTTTACTTTTATCTCTGGGGTTTTATTTACATTCAATTTTGCCTGGTTGCGTGGTCTAGCTCGTTTATGATCCCCCTGAACCTTCGTGTTTTTCTAGATTTGATCTCTTGGTATCAACCGTCGTTTACAAAATTTGCAATAAAGCCTTTTCTTGCCCATCTGGTGATTTTCGCACCCAGGGAAAATTCTTCTCCCACTCAGCAGAATATTTTCGACCACTATCATAGGAACTTTTCCATTTAGAGCTCATTGTTAACAACGCAAAACACACCAACAACAAATTTTAAAAAAACACAAGATTAGTTATCTTACACTATACAGTCGGATAGCAATTTTAAAAATACACATACGGGCACAAACGGTACTTCAATTAAGTTGCAACAAGGAAGCCACTGATAGGATCGCACATTAAATATTATAAACTCTTCATATCAAATAAATAAATAAAGCAATCAAGTATCGAGTACCTACTAAGTTGCGTCAGTTTTATTTATAGCATGGAAAGCCCGTCATTGTTTCATCATTATCCATGTGAGTATGGGGGGGGTGGAAGAAGGGGGTGCAGGGTTGCTTACCCCGTGTCGAAATGAAAGTAAAGCAATAGAACTAGAGTTACCATTACAGTGCGGCTTTCTGTCCGGAAGCCCAAAAATATAGGTAACATATAAGTCTTAATGACTGTTAAAAAAAGGTAATGGAAAAAAATAGCAAGAGGCCAAAAATCTGTCACAAGTAGCCAGAAGCCAAACGATATATTTGGAGGCCAAATGACTTGGGAAAAGACAGATTTTTCACATTTGGCCTCCAGGAGACCAAGCTGCAGCCCTGGCCGCACTACGATACCACGATGAAAAGTGATCACTCAAGGGTACCCACACAAGATCCGACTTTTCAAAAATCGATTTCGATCTTTAGGATCAATACTTAAAGTTCGAAAAGCTCGAGCTAGACTAGACCTTGACCTTTGACCTCTGGCAACCCCTTTCCTTAACTTGTCTTTAGAAGTGAACTAACCTCGGTCCAATCTTGCGCTGCTTCGTGCTTTTTAGCTCGACCATCCAAGTCTGATTGTGTTGGCCGCTTCGCGTTGTAGGATTTACGTTTGAGTCTTTTTGGAGAAAAATGATGAACGATTACAGATTACAGAACCTCAATAGGAGATAACAAATAATAGTAACTCATATCTAACAACCCATGTATATAATAGACTACATGAAGAACGTTCAAAATCTAGTCTCGATCTAGATCTAGATGGAATCAATTAAATAAAACGTACACCCACCCTTTCTTTCCACTGAGTTCAGTTCTAAATCTAAAGCTACCACATATCTTCATAGACCTACAAAAAATTCCTACATGTATATTTTAATCTAGATCTACATGTTATTAGTACATGTCATATTGTTGATGTTGTTATTACAAAGTTTACTAAGAAGAAGAAGAAGAAGAAGAAAGAAAGAAGAAGAAGAAGAAGAAGAAGAAGAAGAAGAAGAAGAAGAAGAAGAAGAAGAAGAAGAAGAAGAAGAAGAAGAAGGAAAAGAAGAAGAAGAAGAAGAAGAAGAAGAAGAAGAAGAAGAAGAAGAAGAAGAAGAAGAAGGAAGAGGAAGAAGAAGAAGAAGAAGAAGAAGAAGAAGAAGAAGAAGAAAAAGAAGAAGAAGAAGAAGAAGAAGAAGAAGAAGAAGAAGAAGAAGAAGAAGAAGAAGAAGAAGAAGAAGAAGAAGAAGAAGAAGAAGGAAGAAGAAGAAGAAGAAGAAGAAGAAGAAGAAGAAGAAGAAAGGAAGAGGAAGAAGAAGAAGAAGAAGAAGAAGAAGAAGAAGAAGAAGAAGAAGAAGAAGAAGAAGAAGAAGAAGAAGAAGAAGAAGAAGAAGAACAAAAAAGAAGAAGAAGAAAGAAGAAGAAGAAGAAGAAGAAGAAGAAAGAAGAAGAAGAAGAAGAAGAAGAAGAAGAAGAAGAAGAAGAAGAAGAAGAAGAAGAAGAAGAAGAAGAAGAAGAAGAAAAGAGGAGAAGAAGAGGAGAAGAAGAGGAGGAAGAAGAAGAAGAAGAAGAAGAAGAAGAAGAAGAAGAAGAAGAAGAAGAAGAAGAAGAAGAAGAAGAAGAAGAAGAAGAAGAAGAAGAAGAAGAATTGGATCCTAAGTTCAGAAAGTTCCACATGCAACAGATGCATATTTATTTATTTCTCGACTTTCACTCACAAACAAGCACGTACGTTGCTTTTTAAAAAATCGAAATTCTTGTTGTTGTTCTTGACACTGCTGCTACTTCTGCTGTCTCTGTTATTCTTGTGACGACATAAATTTGAGCTCAATCTTGCCTGCCAGGCTCAATCTTTGAAGTTCACTTGGAAAGATTAAAAGCTCGGTCTTCAGCTCGAGCTTTGCCCAGATCTACCCAGCACCCATTTGAAAAGCATTTGAGATCGGAGGTGCATCAGCCCCAATACCAGCATTTTTAGCCATTGTATCGATGAAGATCTTCTCTCTAGTTCATGTACATTTATTACCCTATCTAGAACGATAGCGTAAAGATTACAATGGAAAGACTCGTGGGAACAAGGCTTTACGCATTATATTATATCTTTCCTTTCATTTTATTGGCTAGATCTAATGGTTTGGTAGTGATTAAAGTGGTCTCTACCGATTGGCTATTTGCATATGTAGAGCTAAGCCTAGAGATCTAAGTCTAGCGCAATGTTTTCGGACTGAAATTTGAAAAAAATGCAATAATAATACAAAAAATAATCCTTTTCTATCTGGCTATCCAATTTCTATCCAATCATTTTAAAAGGTGGGGCTAAGTCGTTCTAGTCCTCACCTAGCTACACCATTGCACTAGAGTTGTCCTATACAGAGATAGACTCATGTCTATGCCACAAACATATCATTGCTGATTTTCTATGACCTCATCACTCTCCTCCCACCACCCCTAAAGAAAAAAAACAAAAAACATGAAAAGCTTTAGCCTATATATAATTTTCTTTCACGTGCAAAATCTCGAACTATTATCAAGACAATGTCACATTATGTCACTTTATGACTCATAGCCTAAGTTTAGCTTCTTTTCACCCCCTGCATAGAACAGTGAAATTGTTGGACTTTTCCACGCCTTCGTACGTAGTGTTGTCCATCCCCTCTATTGTTTTCTGGGGGGGGAAGAAAACAGCTCAAAACCATGTTTCTACCATTGGCAGGGCTCGAACCCACTACCTTTTGATCAACAGGTCGATACTTTTCCTCTGGACTACCGAGTTTCACTGATGACGAAAATGAAGAAGAAGAAGAAGAAGAAGAAGAAGAAGAAGAAGAAGAAGAAGAAAAGAAGAAGAAGAAGAAGAAGAAGAAGAAGAAGAAGAAGAAGAAGAAGAAGAAGAAGAAGAAGAAGAAGAAGAAGAAGAAGAAGAAGAAGAAGAAGAAGAAGAGAAAAAGAAGAAGAAGAAGAAGAAGAAGAAGAAGAAGAAGAAGAAGAAGAAGAAGAAGAAGAAGAAGAAGAAGAAGAAGAAAAGACAAGAAGAAGAAGAAGAAGAAGAAGAAGAAGAAGAAGAAGAAGAAGAAGAAGAAGAAGAAGAAGAAGAAGAAGAAGAAGAAGAAGAAGAAGAAGAAGAAGAAGAAGAAGAAGAAGAAGGAGGAGAAGAAGAAGAAAACGTGTACGTGATGTGTGATGTGTGGTGCCTAAACAAGCAATACACATCACACATATGC
>JAXRKP010001208.1:97500-130000 GCA_037039925.1 Doris montereyensis
CTTTTAAAAATACAGTGGAGTATCGTATCCTCGAAATCACTGACTGAGAAGATGACAGTAAAAACCCTTATACTCGCGGGTAATCGCTAAATGTGGCAACACCAATGTGACCTAGTTTAGGCCACCATTCGCCGCTTTGGCCCATCCCTGTGTGATGTAAGAGGCGTTGCGCGTCAGTGTGTTTGTAAACACGCGCACAAGCATAGATATAGAGGGAAAGAACAAAAACTAGTCATTTTGACGTCTGTTTTTCACAACAGTGCACATCTAAACCTAGATTTATAATCCTCTTTACATTAGTAACAATGCCAGAGACTGTCGAAAGAGTAAGAGGACTGCTACAACAAGGAAACCCGTCTGAAGCATTTGTTTTGTGTTATTTTTCTTTTAATTTTTCTAGTTGTATTTTTCTCGAAATGTAGTTTTTCCACACTCACATTCTATCTCCTGGGCCATTTTACCGAACGATTTGTATTATATTTGGCGCACAGGTTCGTCTTGTCAATGTTAATAAAAATGACATCGGTTTTTTTATTTATTTATTGTAAACTTTGAGATTTTGTTTTTTTAATAAAATGCCGTTTTTTGTACATTCACGATAAAAAGTATTTTCAAAATTCATATAAAAAAAAAATATAAAAATATCCACACAAAAAACTGACATCACTCTAGATATTGGAATGGAAAAGACGATTTTGCAGGTTTTGAGAATGTATTCATAACTAATGAAGGAGATAGATTTCGAAAATTGGGCCGTAATCAAGATAGCGGGCATTTCTATGGCAACCAAGGACACTACAAACTTTTCAATGATATAGGATGACTGTATTTTGACATTACCTGTGTACATACTAAAAGCAAAAACCCAAACTCAAAACCAAAAAAATCACTTCACGATTTGTTGATAGAGTAAGTCTTCTTCTATGTAAATAAATAATCGGAATGTCTTTCCATGATTATATTATACCTCTTTGTATTTCTTTGTTTATTTTGATGTTTTGCAGTCTTTTACACGTCTTGTTTGAATATTTGATTAACCAGTTGGTCTTTGATTTCTTTTCCTTCAAACTCAATAAATATCTTAAATTAGAAACGTTTAGTGAGGGTTTTGTTTTAGTTGATTTTACTATGATTTTAAATGATTATTTTAGGTTCAAGGTAAAAGACCAAAAGGCAGACTTTCGGAGAAAGTGGGAAGAAGATATAAAAGAGGCATTAACGCAATAAATTTAACTTTCATGGAAGGAAACAGTAAAGGCAGCCTGGAGAAAGATCATTTCGGGCACGCCGGGAAGGTAGAATAGGAACTAAGAATAAATCTATCAATTTTAGTTCTCAAACAGTACAACTTCACTGTTATAGAATATTGTTTTCTGTAGTGTCATTGTGTACATCAGTTTGATCATTTACGATTATATCTTTCAGATGAGGCAGATCTCTCTTTGCCATTGAAGAGTTCACGTTTGGTACGGCAATGTTCTTAGTTCAAGACTTCCTTTATTCATTTTCCTCAATGGATTTGTTGATGAGTAAAAAAAAAGATGAAACTATACATTCAAGATTGCTGCAAGACTTTGAAGACATACACAAAGGTGCACAAACTAATATTCAATACTTGGAATACTTTGAAGATATACACAACATGGAACACAAACTACCATATTCAATACTTGGAAGACTTTGAAGATATACACAAACATATACACAAACTACCATATTCAATACTTGGAATATATAATAATAAATAAATATTATGGTACACAAACTACCATATTCAATACATTTTGAATATAAACACAACATGGTACACAAACTCATATTCAATACTTGGAAGACATACACAACATGGTATACAAACAACCATATTCAATACTTGGAATATATACACAACATGGTACACAAACTACCATATTCAATATTTGGAAGATATACACAACAAGGCACACAAGCTACCATATTCAATACTTGGAAGACATACACAACATGGTACACAAACTACCATATTCAATATTTTAAGATATACACAACATGGTACACAAAACTACTATATTCAATACTTTGAACACATTCACAACAAGGAACACAAACTACCATATTCAATTTGAATATATACACAACATGGTACACAAACTACCATATTCAATACTTGGAAGACATACACAACATGGTACACAAACTACCAATTCTACCATACACAACATGGAACACAAACTATATTCAATACTTGGAATATATACACAACATGGTACACAAACTACCATATTCAATACTTGGAATATATACACAACAACAAACTACCATATTCAATACTTTGAAGACATACACAACATGGAACACAAACTACCATTGAATACTTGGAATATATACACAACATGGAACACAAACTACCATATTCAATACTTGGAATATATACACAACAAGGTACACAAACTACCATATTCAATACTAAATACATACACAACTACCAAACTACCATATTCAATACTTGGAAGACATACACAACATGGTACACAAACTACCATATTCAATACTTGGAAGACATACAGAACATGGTACACAAGCTACCATATTCAATATTTGAAGCATACAACAAACTACCATATTCAATACTTGGAATATATACACAACATGGAATACAAACTTACCATATTCAATACTTGGAAGACATACAGAACATGGATATTCAATACTTGGAAGACATACACAACATGGAACACAAACTACCATATTCAATACTTGAATATATACACAACACAAACTACCATATTCAATACAAACTACAGAACATGGTATACAAGCTACATATTCAAGACTTGAAGATATACACAACATGGAACACAAACTACCATATTCAATACTGAAGACATACACAACATGGAACACAAACTATTCCATATTCAATACTTTTGAAGAATACACAACATGGTACACAAACTACCATATTCAATACTTGGAAGACATACAACATGGTACACAAACTACCATATTCAATACTTGGAAGACATACAGAACATGGTACACAAATGCATACATATTCAATACTTGGAACAGAACATGGAACACAAACTACCATATTCAATACTTGGAAGATATGGAACACAAACTACCAACATGGAATATATACACAAACAAGGTACACAAACTACCATATTCAATACTTGGAAGACTTTGAACATGGAACACAAGCCACCATATTCAATACTTGAAGACATACACAACATGGTACACAAACTACCATATTCAATACTTGGAAGACATACACAACAGAACACTACCATTCAATACTTGGAAGACAAACACAACATGGTACACAAACTACCATAAACAATACTTGTAAGGTATACAGAACATGGAATACAAACTACCATATTCAATACTTAAAGACAAACAGTTATGGAACACAAACTACCATATTCAATACTTGAAGACATAAACAACATGGAACACAAACTACCATATTCAATACTTGAAGAGTTAGCAGAACATGGAACACAAACTACCATATTCAATACTTGGAAGACATACAGAACATGGAAGATATACCATATTCAATACTTGGTATACAAACTACCATATTCAATACTTTGAAGATACAGAACATGGTACACAAACTACCATATTCAATACTTGAATACTTTTGAAGATATACACAACATGTACACAAACTACCATATTCAATACTTGGAAGTTCTGTCAACAAGTCTTGGTACACAAACTACCATATTCAATACTTGGAAGACATCACAAATGGTACACCAACTACCAAACAGCAATGGAGGTTCACTGCAACAAAGAAAGATAAAGACAAACAGTTAGGTAAGTGCACAAACATAAAATATTGAAAACAAATACAAGGAATAAACAGATACACAACATGGTACACCAACTACCAAACAGTCCCCATGGTGGAGGATATTTTTGCTCTTTTTATTTCCCTGTATTTCTGTCGTCTTTGTTGAACTTTCATATATTCCAAGATAAAGACAAACAGTTAGGGGAACAGAGTTCTGGCATGTCTTGGCTTTAGATTGCGAATGAGCTTTTAATAAAACATCACAAATCTAGCGCCTTCCAGAAAAAAAGAACAAAATTTTACATAAATAAACAGAACATGTAGATCCTCCGGTAGTCCAGAGGTAAGGTGTTCTTCTTCTTCTTCTGACGGTTCGGCTAAAAGTCGCCTTCTTCTTGGTCTTCCCATCTTGGCCAGGATATTTTTTGTTCTTTTTATTTCCTGTATTTCTGTCGTCTTTGTTGATATGGGGCTTTCATATCATTCCATGTCATTACCTTTCTTTTTTTCTTCAGTGTAAAAAAAAGTTCTTTTAAAGGATCACTCTTCAGATATGAATTAAAATAAAAAAGGGAACAGAGTTCTGTCATTAAGTCTTGTATGCTTTAGATTGCAACAAAACGAATGAGCTTTTTAATAAAACATCACAAATACTAAAGCGCCCCTCCAAAAAAAAAAGAAGAAAGTTTGAGCTTCATCTCTCGGCTGTCCAGAGAACATGTAGATCCTCCGGTAGTCCAGAGGTAAGGTGTGGGTCTTGCCTCTTCTAAAGGTCGTGGATTCAAGCCCTGACGGTGATTGAAACTTTTCTCGTAAAATCTACAGCAAAATTTTAATAAAATCCTTCTTCTTCTTCTTCTTCTTCTTCTTCTTCTTCTTCTTCTTCTTCTTCTTCTTCTTCTTCTTCTTCTTCTTCTTCTTCTTCTTCTTCTTCTTCTTCTTCTTCTTCTTCTTCTTCTTCTTCTTCTTCTTCTTCTTCTTCTTCTTCTTCTTCTTTTTCTTCTTCTTCTTCTTCTTCTTCTTCTTCTTCTCTTCTTCTTCTTCTTCTTCTTCTTCTTCTTCTTCTTCTTCTTCTTCTTCTTCTTCTTCTTCTTCTTCTTCTTCTTCTTCTTCTTCTTCTTCTTCTTCTTCTTCTTCTTCTTCTTCTTCTTCTTCTTCTTCTTCTTCTTCCTTCTTCTTCTTCTTCTTCTTCTTCTTCTTCTTCTTCTTCTTCTTCTTCTTCTTCTTCTTCTTCATCTTCTTCTTCTTCTTTCTTCTTCTTCTTCTTCTTCTTCTTCTTCTTCTTCTTCTTCTTCTTCTTCTTCTTCTTCTTCTTCTTCTTATTCTTATTCTTCTTCTTCTTCTTCTTATTATTATTATTCTTATTATTATTATTCTTCTTATTCTTATTATAATTATTATTCTAATTATTCTTATTATTATTATTATCTTCATCCGGAAAAAAATCATCAATAATCATCTTCTTCATGAATTCCTGATTATTTGATTATTAATTCTTCTTCTTATTATTATTATTCAAGCCTTATTATTATCATTATTCTGTAAGTATTTCTTCTTAGATTCTTCTTCTTCTTCTTCTTCTTCTTCTTCTTCTTCTTCTTCTTCTTCTTCTTCTTCTTCTTCTTCTTCTTCTTCTTCTTCTTCTTCTTCATTCTTATTCTTCTTCTTCTTCTTCTTCTTCTTCTTCTTCTTCTTAATTTTGTATCATCCATCATTCTTCATTCTTCATTAATTATTATTATTATTCCTTATTATTATTCATTATTATTATTAATTTGTATTATATACATTATTCATTTTATTATTATTATTTTTGGATTATTATTAAACCGATATCTTCCCTTGAATGCAATATTAGTGTTTGAATTTGAATTTGAATATGAATTTTATTATATTGTTATATATTACAAGAATTATTCAAAAGATTACTGTTAAAATTAGACCTTCTTATGGTGAAGCTTTCAGAATATCATTCTTATACTGAACCATATAACATTTATTTTACTCTTGTCCTTCAAAGAATAGAATAAATGTCACATCCCGTCGGTTCCTTTAAAGAGTTATTTTCCGAAATTCTACAGAAACAAATATAGCAAAAGATATAAATTAAAATAAAAAAAGAGAAAGAAAGAATGGAATTCTTATGACGCAGATAGCATAGTCTTGTATGCACTTTTAGCTGACGGGCAAACAAAACGAAGAAGAAAGAAAAAAAATAAAACATCACAAATACTAAAGCGCCCCTCCAAAAAAAAAAGAAGAAAGTTTGAACTTCATCTCTCGGCTGTCCAGAGAACATTAGATCCTCCGGTAGTCCAGAGGTAAGGTATGGGTCTATTAACCTAAAGGTCGTGGATTCAAGCCCTGACGGTGATTGAAACCTTTTTCTCGTAAAATCTACAGCAAAATTTTAATAAAATCCTTCTTCTTCTTTTTTTTCTTTCTTCTTCTTCTTCTTATTCTTCTTCTTCTTCTTCTTCTTCTTTTCTTCTTCTTCTTCTTCTTCTTCTTCTTCTTCTTTTCTTCTTCTTCTTCTTCTTTTCTTCTTCTTCTTCTTCTTCTTCTTCTTCTTCTTCTTCAATTCTAAAGATTCTTCTTCTTCTTCTTCTTCTTCTTCTTCTTCTTCTTCTTCTTCTTCTTCTTCTTCTTCTTCTTCTTCTTCTTCTTCTTCTTCTTCTTCTTCTTCTTCTTCTTCTTCTTCTTCTTCTTCTTCTTCTTCTTCTTCTTCTTCTTCTTCTTCTTCTTGATCTTCTTCATTCTTCTTCTTCTTCCTTCTTCTTCTTCTTCAAAACATTATTTTCTTCTTCTTCTTCTTCTTCTTATTCTTCTTCTTCTTCTTCTTCTTCTTCTTCTTCTTCTTCTTCTTCTTCTTCTTCTTCTTCTTCTTCTTCTTCTTCTTCTTCTTCTTCTTCTTCTTCTTCTTCTTCTTCTTCTTCTTCTTCTTCTTCTTCCTCTTCCTCTTCTTCTTTCTTCTTCTTCTTCTTCTTCTTCTTCTTCTCTTCTTCTTCTTCTTCTTCTTCTTCTTCTTCTTCTTCTTCTTCTTCTTCTTCTTCTTCTTCTTCTCTTCTTCTTCTTCTTCTTCTTCTTCTTCTTCTTCTTCTTCTTCTTCTTCTTCTTCTTCTTCTTCTTCTTCTTCTTCTTCTTCGTCTTCGTCTTCTTCTTCTTCTTCTTCTTCTTCTTCTTCTTCTTCTTCTTCTTCTTCTTCTTCTTCTTCTTCTTCTTCTTCTTCTTCTTCTTCTTCTTCTTCTTCTTCTTCTTCTTCTTCTTCTTCTTCTCTTCTTTCTTCTTCTTCTTCTTCTTCTTCTTCTTCTTCTTCTTCTTCTTCTTCTTCTTCTTTCTTCTTCTTCTTCTTCTTCTTCTTCTTCTTCTTCTTCTTCTTCTTCTTCTTCTTCTTCTTCTTCTTTTTCTTCTTCTTCTTCTTCTCTTCTTCTTCTTCTTCTCTTCTTCTTCTTCTTCTTCTCTTCTTCTTCTTTCTCTTCTTCTTCTTCTTCTTCTTCTTCTTCTTCTTCTTCTTCTTCTTTCTTCTTCTTCTTCTTCTTCTTCTTCTTTCTTCTTCTTCTTTCTTCTTCTTCTTCTTCTTCTTCTTCTTCTTCTTCTTCTTCTTCTTTATTTCTTCTTCTTCTTCTTCTTCTTCTTCTTCCTTCTTCTTCTTCTTCTTCTTCTTCTTCTTCTTCTTCTTCTTCTTCTTCTTCTTCTTCTTCTTCTTCTTCTTCTTCTTCTTCTTCTTCTTCTTCTTCTTCTTCTTCTTCTTCTTCTTCTTCTTCTTCTTCTTCTTCTTCTTTTCTTCTTCTTCTTCGTTAATTTGTATATCCATATACACAATTCATTGAGCCTTACTTTCATTCATTTTTGCACATCTATGAAACCGATATCTTCCTGGAATGCAATAATAGTGTTTGAATTTGAATTTGAATATGAATTTGAACATATTGTATATATATATATATATACAAGAAGCTATCCCGAAGATGCTACTGTGTAAAATGTAGACCTTCTTATGGTGAAGCTTTCAGAATATCATTCTTATACTGAACCATATAACATTTATTTGTACTCTTGTCCTCAAAGAATAGAATAAATGTCACATCCGGTCGGTTCCTTTAAAGAGTTATATTTCCGAAATGCACTTGCGAAACAAATATAGCAAAAGATATAAATTTTTAAAAAAGAGAAAGAAAGAATGGAATTCTATGACGCAGATAGCATAGTCAGGTATGCACTTTTAGCTGACGGGCAAACAAAACGAAGAAGAAAGAAAGAAAAAAACACCAACTCCCACAGCTCCCCCCCCCCCCCCCCCCCCGCCCAACCTTCACAAGAACACACACAAAAAAGAAATCAGAAAGCAGAAACAACGAAAGAAGAAAAAAAACCCAGTTGGTGTCCCACAAAGCCGTACCGAAGGACGTCGGATTCTGGGTGTTTTATCGTTTTCCGTTTCCTTTCGTTTTCCAATCCGAGAATGCTGATGCCGAGTGATGTTTGTCTTCCTGTAGCCGAGAGCACCAAGGTGAAAGGTCACTAGGGCAGCTGCACTAACGCCTCATTTTCTGGTTCAGAGAATCACCTTGAACGACGTACAGAATTGAGGGCAGCGACCTCCTCTCCTCCCTTGTTCCCCATCCCCACCCCCACACCCCACACCCCTACACACTGAGACACACACACACACATACACACACACACACACACACAAACACATCGAACAGGGAAACCAATAGAGGGAGGTTTCCTCGTGTTGCCGAAGAGTACACCAACCAACTGTGGTGATAATGTAATCGGCGTAGAGCCAGAATGGACCATCCCACGATGGAGAGGAGGAGGGAGGGGGAGGAGGGAAGGGGAGGGAGAGGATGGAGGAAAGGGAGGGAAGAGGTGAAGATTAATGAAAAACTTGGTTCATCCCACGCATGACGGCCAAATGTAAGTGTATTTAGCAGCCATACTGATAAGGAGAATGCACCACTTTTGCATTTCACGAAAAGTGTTATTTTCAGCATTCGCAAAAGAGAAAAAGAGTTTGCATCTATTAACCCCAGAGGCTGTAATATAGAGTTATGAAACGGACATTTTTTAGAAACATTTAACCCGTATCTATTAATAGAACCCTATGTAACCCAAATCCCAAAATTGTGGAATGGCCCACATTTGCTCTACTCCAAGCATAATATTAGAATTAAATTATATTCGACACCAGAAACAGTCTTTAATCGCACATAAAACTGCTTGCAGCAGTGTAACAGTTAAAGATGGTTGACTGACATTTGGCATGAAGATGTGTGATCACCATGAACCGATTCGTTTTCTCTCAGGAATTAGTAGGCGGACTCGCTAGTTCAGAGGCACTGCGTCGGCCTCTCAGCCAAAAGGTAGTTGGTTAGAGCTCCGCCAACGGTTAAAACATTTTCTCGAGATATTGCGAGCAAAGATCTACCACCTAGAACCCCTCCCCCCTCCCCCCACACCTTGGTACAAGTAGGTGGATCGGCACCTAGTCGCAATCGGAGATGGACGATTTAAAAAAGGAGGTCCCATGTGCAGATCACAACAACACTATGTGCACGATTAAAGATCCATTGACTGTTTACATGGCAGTCTAGGCGAAATTAAAAATCTATCGAAAGCCAACAGATCACCATAGTGGTGGTAAAAAAATCGAAATCAATATCAACTCAAGAAATAGTAACGTAGTTTTTTTAGTTTGTTTCTCTGCGCTATGAAAGAACTGGCTAGGGATAAACATTTAGGTGGTTTACTGTAATAATCTATCGCACCGTCTTTATAAATGTTTTGAGTAACGGAAAATGCGATACTGCAAAATGCGACACTGCAAAATGTGGATGATGATGCGACACTGCAAAATGCGACACTGCAAAATGCGACACTGCAAAATGCGACACTACAAAATGCGATGCGACACTGCAAAATGCGACACTGCAAAATGCGACACTGCAAAATGCGACACTGCGCAAGATTGCAGTGAGTTGAAAAGCAAACTTACTTAATTGTTCACTCCCACACGGACGTAGCACGAAATAGGATCAAAACACTTTTCATGTGTATATTGATTAGTCAAATGTCAGAGGCGTTGTCAGATATCTTTACAGAAATCACTTTTATCATGTCAGAGGCGTTGTCAGATTTCTTTATAGAAATTACTTTTATCAGTCAGAGGTTTTGTCAGATATATTTATAGAGATAACTTTTATCATGTCAGAGGCATGGTCAGGTACATTTATAGAATAAACTTTTATCATATCAGAGGTGTTGTCAGATATCTTTATAGAAATCACTTTTATCATGCCAGAGGTGTTGTCAGATATATTTATAGAAATAACTTTTATCATGTCAGAGGCGTTGTCAGATATCTGTGTAGAAATGACTTTAATCATGTCCGAGGCCTTGTGAGATAATATTATAGAAATCAATTTCGTGTGTCAGAGACGTTGTCAGATACCGTTATAGAAATCCCATTCATCATGTCAAAGATGTTGTCACATACCATTATAGAAACCAATTTCATCATGTCAGAGATGTTGTCAGAAGTCATCATAGAAATCACTTGCACCAAACTCGTTACGCGTTGCCTTGAAACACTTTTAACTCCTCCAGAGACGCAAATTTCATCAAGAAATCGAAGGAGTCATTTGAAGAGTGAGAAGTCACAATTATGTCATTTAGAGAAAAGTGACAGAAACAATTTACTTAAGCACAGTTAGGTTTATACGTTTTCAAACGGCAGTAAATGTGATGTGTTTTCATCTTATCACTTTCATACTTGTTAAGATATCCTGGTTTCTGTACGTCATACCCTCTAGGGTTATCTCTCTGTCTGTATCTCAGTTCACGAAAAGAAGACATAGGCACACTGTTGAAATGATCACTTCAACTGGCGTTCGATTAAAACCACCACGTCGCGATGCTCTAGAGTTAAATCACCAGCCTTACAATGGTTAAATCACTAGCCTTACAATGGTTAAATCACCAGCCTTCCAATGGTTAAATCACCAGCCTTCAAATGGTTAAATCACCAACCTTACAATGGCTAAATCACCAGCCTTCCAATGGTTAAATCACCAGCCTTCCAATGGTTAAATCACCAGCCTTACAATGGTTAAATCACCAGCCTTCCAATGGTTAAATCCCCAGCCTTACAATGGTTAAATCCCCAGCCTTCCAATGGTTAAATCCCCAGCCTTACAATGGTTAAATTACCAGCCTTACAATGGTTAAATCATCAGCCTTCCAATGGTTAAATCATCAGCCTTCCAATGGTTGAATCATCAGCCTTACAATGGTTAAATCATCAGCCTTCCAATGGTTAAATCATCAGCCTTCAATGGTTAAATCATCAGCCTTCCAATGGTTAAATCACCAGCCTTCCAATGGTTAAATCACCACCCTTCCAATGATTAAATCACTAGCCTTCCAATGGTTAAATCACCAGCCTTCCAATGGTTGAATCACCAACCTTCAATGGTTGAATCACCAGCCTTCCAATGGTTGAATCACCAGCCTTCCAATGGTTAAATCACCAGCCTTCCAATGGTTAAATCACCAGCCTTCCAATGGTTAAATCACCAGCCTTCAATGGTTAAATCACCAACCTTCCAATGGTTAAATCACCAGCCTTCCAATGGTTAAATCCCCAGCCTTACAATGGTTAAATCACCAGCCTTACAATGGTTAAATCACTAGCCTTCCAATGGTTAAATTACCAACCTTCCAATGGTTAAATTACCAACCTTCCAATGGTTAAATCACCAGCCTTCCAATGGTTAAATCACCAGCCATCCAATGGTTAAATCACCAGCCTTCCAATGGTTAAATCACCAACCTTCCAATGGTTAAATCCCCAGCCTTCCAATGGTTAAATCCCCAGCCTTCCAATGGTTAAATCACCAGCCTTCCAATGGTTAAATCACCAGCCTTCAATGGTTAAATCACCAGCCTTCCAATGATTGAATCACCAACCTTACAATGGTTAAATCACCAGCCTTACAATGGCTAAATCACCAGCCTTCCAATGGTTAAATCACCAGCATTCCAATGGCTAAATCACCAGCATTCCAATGGTTAAATCACCAGCCTTCCAAAAGGTGGCCAGTGACTCAGAAAGCGGCTGAGATGATAAAACAAAAACAAGTCGAAAATGTTTTGAAAAATAGGAAGAAAAAAAAAGAAAAAATCCTTCTAAGGGCGAAGCCTTTCTAAAAGGGCCAAAGGTAATGCCAGGCCTGTAACCTGACGTTTGTACCTAGATCTACACGGACTCAGATGGAAAAAGAGTTGTAACATCCCAATATCTACATTTCTCATAACTTGTTAAATTGAAAACACATCAAAGATCAAAGACATTCGCCGCTTTGAGAGAGCTGTATTATGTACACACGTCAAATTCAAGCTTTGTGGGGTCATGATAAATGTAAGACATTATAAGAAAAGATTCAGCATGTTGTTGTTGTTGTTGTTGTTGTTGTTGTTGCTGAAATGGCTGACAAAATTGAACCCACTGTGAACATACTTGGATGACCGAGTTTTTTATTGTATTTTTTTTTTTTACATTTATTTACCCACATCCACAACTAAGGTGATCTCAGGTTTTTTGTTGCTGGTAGGATCTTTTATTTTGCTCGGACTGCCTGTAAACAGCTAAAGGATCTTTAACGTGCACAGAGTGTTGTGATCTGCACACGGGACCTCCTTTTTTATCGTCCATCTCCGATGGGACTAGGTGTCGATCCACCTACTTGGACCAGGGGGGCGTAGATTTTGCTCGAATAAAACTCGAGAATATTTTTAAACCGTTGACAGGGTTCGCATCCACTTCCTTTTGGTTGAGAGGCCGATACCTTGCCTCTGGACTACCGTGTCCCCTTACATAAGTCCAACCGTTACAAGAGAAATGTTAGCTGGGATCTCAGACAGCAGGAAACAAGCTATTTACAGGGCAGTCCGGACAAAATAATAAACATCCTACTGAAACCCCCAAGATCACGTTAATAGTTGTGGATGTGGGTAAATAAAAATCAAATAAAAAAAATAATAACTGAAGCTTTAAAGGATATAATATTCGATAAACAGTGTCCATTATACTTTAAAACGTGCACACATTATTAGCCTGTCGTGTCTTTGAAAATATCATTTGAGTTTAAATGTAACGTGACACAGTGGTATAGATTTGATTGAACCTTGGGACTGTTTTTTTTAAATTTCGTTTTTCTCTATCAATTCGAGAGTTTCTTTATGAACGCTATGTTTAAAAATACATACACACCCACACACAAACACATATACACACACACACACACACACACGCATATGCACAAACACATACATACACACACTGACACACTCACACATATACACATACACACGCATGCACATACACACATACGCATACACACACATACATACACACACATACACATACACATACACATACACACATACACATATACACACACCCATACACACACATACATACACATACGCTCATACGCATGCATATACAAATACACACACACGTACGCATACACATATACACATACACATACACACATACACATACACATACACACATACACATGTGTATACACATACACACACGTAGACATACATATACACACATACACACACACCTACACACACAAACACACACACACACATACACAACAAGGATACTCAATACAACAATTTCATAGTTTTACAATGCCTATTGAACGAACTAAATAATATTTTTAATGTTATTGTACCATATCGTTTACATAGTAAACCCAGGCCCAGATTAACAGACATGGTGAGTATGAGCAAAAACCCCGCACAACAAAAGGTGAGAATTGAAACGACGATTTGAAATGTGAGTTTGATTCAATTCACACCTGAGTGATTGTCAGTGGCTTTGCTTCAATTTTCATTTCCCCCTTACTTGATATGGTGTATCAAGGACACGACATCAGGGAATCGTTTACCAATAAGTAGTAGTGCACACTGCGCCCATGAAAATGATCCACATAAAAATAAAGATAAACATGGATTTATAATCCATAACCCCGCACACATGAAGGCTCACCGAATGTACGTCATTTATTATCAGCCCAGCAGGCCGTTTCATTCAAAGTCCTTCTCAACTTCCGGCAGGGGTGTGGGTTGGGTCGGGCAGCATTATGGTTTATCTACAACGTCGTTACTACAAGCTCTCACAACACTACGGTTTAGCTACAACGTCGTTACTACAAGCTCTCACAACACTACGGTTTAGCTACAACGTCGTTACTACAAGCTCTCACAACACTACGGTTTAGCTACAACGTCGGCTCTCACAACACTACGGTTTAGCTACAACGTCGTTACTACAAGCTCTCACAACACTACGGTTTAGCTACAACGTCGTTACTACAAGCTCTCACAACACTACGGTTTAGCTACAACGTCGTGATTACAAGCTCACAACACTACGGTTTAGCTACAACGTCGTGATTACAAGCTCACAACACTACGGTTTAGCTACAACGATTGATTCAAGTGATTACAACATCTACAAGCTCACAACACTACGGTTTAGCTACAACGTCGTGATTACAAGCTCACAACACTATGGTTTAGCTACAACGTCGTGATTACAAGCTCACAACACTACGGTTTAGCTACAACGTCGTGATTACAAGCTCACAACACTATGGTTTAGCTACAACGTCGTGATTACAAGTCTCACAACACTACGGTTTAGCTACAACGTCGTGATTACAAGCTCACAACACTATGGTTTAGCTACAACGTCGTGATTACAAGCTCACAACACTATGGTTTAGCTACAACGTCGTGATTACAAGCTCACAACACTATGGTTTAGCTACAACGTCGTGATTACAAGCTCTCACAACACTACGGTTTAGCTACAACGTCGTGATTACAAGCTCACAACACTACGGTTTAGCTACAACGTCGTGATTACAAGCTCACAACACTATGGTTTAGCTACAACGTCGTGATTACAAGCTCACAACACTATGGTTTAGCTACAACGTCGTGATTACAAGCTCACAACACTATGGTTTAGCTACAACGTCGTGATTACAAGCTCACAACACTATGGTTTAGCTACAACGTCGTGATTACAAGCTCTCACAACACTACGGTTTAGCTACAACGTCGTGATTACAAGCTCACAACACTACGGTTTAGCTACAACGGTTTACAAGCTCACAACACTACAACGTCGTGATTACAAGCTCACAACACTACGGTTTAGCTACAACGTCGTGATTACAAGCTCACAACACTGTGTTAGCTACAACTACAAGCTCACAACACTACGGTTTAGCTACAACGTCGTGATTACAAGCTCACAACACTATGGTTTAGCTACAACGTCGTGATTACAAGCTCACAACACAATGGTTTAGCTACAACGTCGTGATTACAAGCTCACAACACTACGGTTTAGCTACAACGTCGTGATTACAAGCTCACAACACTACGGTTCAGCTACAACGTACGTTTAGCTATAAGCTCTCACAACACTACGGTTTAGCTACAACGTCGTGATTATAAGCTCACAACACTACGGTTTAGCTACAACGTCGTGATTACAAGCTCTCACAACACTACGGTTTAGCTACAACGTCGTGATTTAAGCTCTCACAACACTACGGTTTAGCTACAACTCACTATAAGCTCTCACACTTGAACCAGCTACAACGTCGTGACTACAAGCTCACAACACTACGGTTTAGCTACAACGTCGTGATTATAAGCTCTCACAACACTACGGTTTAGCTACAACGTCGTGAACCAGTAAGCTCACAACACTACGGTTTAGCTACAACGTCGTGATTACAAGCTCTCACAACTACGGTTTAGCTACAACGTCGTGATTATAAGCTCTCACAACACTACGATTTAGCTACAACGTCGTAATTATAAGCTCTCACAACACTATGGTTTAGCTACAACGTCGTGATTATAAGCTCTCACAACACTGCGGTTTAGCAACAACGTCGTGATTACAGCTCTCACAACACTACGGTTTAGCTACAACGTCGTGATTACAAGCTCCACAACACTACGGTTCAGCTACAACGCCTCTAAAAGGAAATAATTTAGACAGGACTTAATTTAATTTAAACGTCAAGCAGGAAATAATATTATGCTAGATCTATACCTTACTGTCGTAAAATTGTATTGCTTGGAACTACATCAATAGAAAAAACACCGCAAAACATTAAAAGTATTTGTGATTACGCAACAAAGGTAGAAGGTACAGAATTCATATTTTATATTCAAAGATTTAAAAAACATCCAGGACTTTCACGCTCATGTGTTTGATTTGATTTAATTTGATTTAATTTGATTTAATTTGATTTAATTTGATTTGATTTGATATGATTTGATTTGATTTGATTTGATTTGATTAAATTTAATTTGATTAAATTTGATTTAATTTGATTTGATTTGATTTGATTTGATTTGATTTGATTTGATTTCATTTCATTTCATTTCATTTCATTTCATTTCATTTGAATTGATTAAACCACATCCACAACTAAGATGATCTCGGGATATTTGGTGGGATTTTTTAATCTGCCCGGACTTTCCTGTAAACAACCTAGGATCTTTAACGTGCACAGAGTGTTATGATGTGCACACGGGACTAGCT
Source organism: Doris montereyensis (assembly GCA_037039925.1). NCBI lineage: Eukaryota > Metazoa > Mollusca > Gastropoda > Nudibranchia > Dorididae > Doris > Doris montereyensis. Next base: position 113,952 of record JAXRKP010001208.1, read on the forward strand.
TTTTGATCGTCCATCCCCTATGGAACTGGGTGTCGATTGTAGATTTTTCTCAAAAAACTCGAGAAAATGTTTGTAACCGTTAGCTACGTACCCACCACGTTATGGTTGGAGGCCTAACCTTACCTCTGGACTATCTAAGTACCCCCCCCCCCCACCATACCCCCTGACGGTCATGTGTATCGTGGTTGACGAGAAGCAAGTCGACACGACTGCACGATGTACTCTTTCAAACGGACTACAGCAAACTAATCCACATAGCTAAATATAGATCGCGTGACTGATTATACTACAGAAAGATTAGCTGACTGCAAGACAATGGACGCCGACTCGCCATTAGCACGATAATTGCCATCAGTGTTCTCAATGTTGTTTATACTTAGCCAGGACTAACAGTATAATCTTCAAAAAAACGTGCACAGAGTTCTTTTTTTATTTTTTTATTGTCCGGTCGATTGACCTACCTTAACCCAAGGGTACATGGTTGGGGGGGGGGAGCGGGGGACATTTCCTTGGAAAAAAAAAACGACAGTGGAGCTTAAACCCCATGATCTGTGGGTTGAAAGACCGACACTTTGCATCTAACGTTAGGGCATGGTTGGTGTAATCTAACGTTATTACATGGTTGGTATAATCTAACGTTATTACATGGTTGGTGTAATCTAACGTTATTACATGGTTGGTGTAATCTAACGTTATTACATGGTTGGTATAATCTAACGTTATTACATGGTTGGTATAATCTAACGTTATTACATGGTTGGTATAATCTAACATTATTACATGGTTGGTATAATCTAACATTATTACATGGTTGGTATAATCTAACGTTATTACATGGTTTGGTTGGTATAATCTAACGTTATTACATGGTATAATCTAACGTTATTACATGGTTGGTATAATCTAACGTTATTACATGGTTGGTATAATCTAACGTTATTACATGGTTGGTATAATCTAACGTTATTACATGGTTGGTATAATCTAACGTTATTACATGGTTGGTATAATCTAACGTTATTACATGGTTGGTATAATCTAACGTTATTACATGGTTGGTATAATCTAACGTTATTACATGGTTGGTATAATCTAACGTTATTACATGGTTGGTATAATCTAACGTTATTACATGGTTGGTATAATCTAACGTTATTACATGGTTGGTATAATCTAACGTTATTACATGGTTGGTATAATCTAACGTTATTACATGGTTGGTATAATCTAACGTTATTACATGGTATAATCTAACATTATTTGGTTGGTATAATCTAACGTTATTACATGGTTGGTATAATCTAACGTTATTACATGGTTTGGTTGGTATAATCTAACGTTATTACATGGTTTGGTTGGTATAATCTAACGTTATTACATGGTTGGTATAATCTAACGTTATTACATGGTTGGTATAATCTAACGTTATTACATGGTTGGTATAATCTAACGTTATTACATGGTTGGTATAATCTAACGTTATTTCATGGTTGGTATAATCTAACGCTTACATGGTTGGTATAATCTAACGCTAGGACATGGTTGGTATAATCTAACGCTAGGACATGGTTGGTATAATAACATTATTACATGGTTGGCTAGGACATGGTTGGTATAATCTAACGTTATTAGGACATGGTTGGTATAATAATCTTACGCTAGGACATGGTTGGTATAATCTAACGCTAGGACATGGTTGGTATAATCTAACGTTATTACATGGTTGGTATAATCTAACGTTATTACATGGTTGGTATAATCTAACGCTAGGACATGGTTGGTATAATCTAACGCTACATGGTTGGTATAATCTAAATCTAACGTTATTACATGGTTGGTATAATCTAACGCTATTACATGGTTGGTATAACATGGTTGGTGTAATCTAACGCTAGGACATGGTTTGGTATAATCTAACGCTAGGACATGGTTGGTATAATCTAACGCTAGGACATGGTTGGTATAAGCTAACGCTAGGACATGGTTGGTGTTAGACACAGTATGCTCCCCTCTCTGTCTTGTATAAAATACAATGAAATGCAATCAATGACATTAATCTTTCGAGTTGAGCAGACAATTGAAACTCATATAAATTAAGAACAGCAACACCAACAATCAAAGGAAAAGAAGAAAAAAAAAACAGCCAAAGATCAGAGCATGAAGTTTCAGCATACACAATTTTAGTTACATGGTTGGTATAGGGGGAGATGTAGGGCACAATGATTGAGGTGACCTCAGCAATCACCTCATTGTACGGCAATTGCATTATCCGCGTGCCTGAATCTGGTGTGCTGACATGCTATAGCTAACGTGGACATCTTTAAAGTTACACTTACATTTCGTATCTCGGATCCTATCTGTAAACAATCACGAGCTTCCTGAGGTCTCCATGGTCGCTGAAGCCATGAGGGGTGAAGAAGTATACCATGACAAACTACACATTGCACGAGCGAGTCAAAGACTCAATACATTCTGATTTGAGCGCTATGATAATAAGTGGTATCATTGTTTGTAAAGACTAGGTTAGTTGACCAGCCGATAGATAACCGATAAAAAGTGGTATCATTGTTTCTAAAGACTAGGTTGGTTGACCAGCAGTTAGATAACCAGGCACGATTTGTGACAGCCATGGCAAGTACACTGCTCCTCAGATAAGCGCTAGGGAAGCTGCGTGATGTAAGCTGTTCCTTAGCCAAACCCTACCAGCAAAATTGCGTGATATATCCAATGTCAAGTACACTGTTCCTTAGCCAAGCGCTAGGCAAACTGCGCCATATCCATGTGAACACATTGTTCCTTGCCAGCGCTAGGCAAACTGCGCCATATCCATGTCGAACACGCTGTTCCTTAGCCAAGCGCTAGGCAAACTGCGCCATATCCATGTCAAACACATTGTTCCTTAGCCAAGCGCTAGGCAAACTGCGCCATATCCATGTCAAACACACTGTTCCTTAGCCAAGCGCTAGGCAAACTGTTCCTTAGCCAAGCGCCATATCCATGTCAAACACACTGTTCCTTAGCCAAGCGCTAGGCAAACTGCGCCATATCCATGTCAAACACACTGTTCCTTAGCCGAGCGTTAGGCAAACTTTGCCATATCCATGTCAAACACACTGTTCCTTAGCCAAGCGCTAGGCAAACTGCGCCATATCCATGTCAAACACACTGTTCCTTAGCCAAGCGCTAGGCAAACTGCGCCATATCCATGTCAAACACACTGTTCCTTAGCCAAGCGCTAGGCAAACTGCGCCATATCCATGTCAAACACACTGTTCCTATCCATGTCCAAGCGTTAGGCAAACTGCGCCATATCCATGTCAAACACACTGTTCCTTAGCCAAGCGCTAGGCAAACTGCGCCATATCCATGTCAAACACACTGTTCCTTAGCCAAGCGCTAAGCAAACTGCGCCATATCCATGTCAAACACACTGTTCCTTAGCCAAGCGCTAGGCAAACTGCGCCATTTCCATGTCAAACCCACTGTTCCTTAGCCAAGCGCTAGGCAAACTGCGCCATATCCATGTCAAACACACTGTTCCTTAGCCAAGCGCTAGGCAAACTGCGCCATATCCATGTCAAGTACACTGTTCGTTAGCCAAGCACTCAGCAAACTGCGCCATATCCATGTCAAACACACTGTTCCTTAGCCAAGCGCTAAGCAAACTGCGCCATATCCATGTCAAACACACTGTTCCTTAGCCAAGCGCTAGGCAAACTGCGCCATATCCATGTCAAACCCACTGTTCCTTAGCCAAGCGCTAGGCAAACTGCGCCATATCTATGTCAAACACACTGTTCCTTAGCCAAGCGCTAGGCAAACTGCGCCATATCTATGTCAAACACACTGTTCCTTAGCCAAGCGCTAAGCAAACTGCGCCATATCCATGTCAAACACACTGTTCCTTAGCCAAGCGCTAGGCAAACTGCGCCATATCTATGTCAAACCCACTGTTCCTTAGCCAAGCGCTAGGCAAACTGCGCCATATCTATGTCAAACACACTGTTCCTTAGCCAAGCGCTAGGCGAACTGCGCCATATCTATGTCAAACACACTGTTCCTTAGCCAAGCGCTAAGCAAACTGCGCCATATCCATGTCAAACACACTGTTCCTTAGCCAAGCGCTAAGCAAACTGCGCCATATCCATGTCAAACCCACTGTTCCTTAGCCAAGCGCTAGGCAAACTGCGCCATATCCATGTCAAACACACTGTTCGTTAGCCAAGCGCTAGGCAAACTGCGCCATATCCATGTCAAGTACACTGTTCCTTAGCCAAGCGCTAGGAAAGCCGCGTGCTAACCAAATCCAGCACATCGCAAGGATGTCTTACTCGCAAGGAAACAAAATGTCGGCGCTCTTACGGCTCGAGACATTGAATGGACCATCGAATTAACTGTGTAACTGGGGATAAATATTCACCACCCTGAATGAAATTAAACCTATTTTTTAATGTTTTTCGACTTGTTTTCAGTTGTGTTCAGTTTAAAGCCTTAATATTATAATTAACGGCCACCACCATCTTACCTATAATTATAGTTTCAGTTGTTAGAGAGTTCCCTTTCCTGCTGTTTTGTCAGAGAAAGGCAACACGCTTGGCTAGCAATGAAACAAATATTGCTTTGGCAATGAAACAAATATTGCTTGGCAATGGAACAAATATTGTTTGGCAATGGAACAAATAATGCTTGGCAATGAAACAAATATTGCTCGGCAATGAAACAAATATTGCTTGGCAATAGAACAAATATTGCTTGGCAATGGAACAAATATTGCTTGACAATGGAACAAATATTGCTTGGCAATGGAACGCAGCCCCTGAGCTACCAAGAGAACTGAAATTTGCCGGTACAAGAGTAGATTAGGACGCGCACCCCTACAGTCAGCAGGTTTTGATTTGATTTGATTTGATTTGATTTGAATTATGACTTGATTTGATGAGATTTGATTTGATTTGATTTGATTTGGTTTGAATTGTGACTTTATTTGATGAGATTTGATTTGATTTGATTTGATTTGGTTTATTGTGACTTTTCTTGATTTGATTCACAATGGATATTCACAACTAAGGTGATGTCGGGGTTATTGTTGGGTTTTCTCAAATGAAAATGAACTAAGAAAAATTTAAAAACAGTCAATGGATCTTTAACGTGCACAAAGTGTTTTTGTGATCTGCACACGGGACGTTCTCGTTTTGTTATCGCCCTTCAAATGAAAATGAACAAGAAAATTTAATCAAATTCAAAATCAAAATCAAAATTAAATCAATATATGCACATAAAATAGTTTTCTGTAGACATTGATCATTTGCACACGTTACGTTCTCCTCATAACTCTATGGGGGGTCGGCAGTCAAGGGGTCAGGCATTGTCCTTGTAGCTCACATTTTGTGGCAGTCAAGGGGTCAGGCATTGTCCTTGTAGCTCACATTTTGTGGCAGTCAAGGGGTCAAGCATTGTCCTTGTAATTCACATTTTGTGGCAGTCAAGGGGTCAAGCATTGTCCTTGTAATTCACATTTTGTGGCAGTCAAGGGGTCAAACATTGTCCTTGTAATTCACATTTTGTGGCAGTCAAGGGGTCAGGCATTGTCCTTGTAACTCACATTTTGTGGCAGTCAAGGAGTCAGGCATTGTCCTTTTAACTCACATTTTGTGGCAGTCAAGGGGTCAGGCATTGTTCACACCGCATTGTTTTTCTTCGACCTGTTTTGCACATGGGTAGAGTGCGGAAAATGTGCGTTGAGTGTCTTTCACAAAGAACACCACGTTGGACATAGCATTGAGAGGATTCGAACCTGAGACCTCATGATCCTTAGTCCTGCAGCCTAACCACTCGGCCGCCGACGCCACTGCTGAGAATCTGATTAGGATGTACCCCTTCCACACATAAAGTAATCTCGAGGTTTTGGGTAAGATTGTTTTAAATAATCTGCCCGGTTGTCTATCAGTCTGCCTGTCTGTCTGTCTGCCTTTCTCCACTCTCTTTCTTTGTCTCTGTCTCTCTGTGTATCTGTTTCTGTCTGTCTGTCTCTCTGTCTCTGTCTGTCTGTCTGTCTCTGTCTGTCTGTCTGTCTTTGTCTGTCTCTCTCTCTCTCTCTCTCTCTCTCTCTCTCTCTCTCTCTCTCTCTCTCTCTCTCTCTCTCTCTCTCTCTCTCTATCTATCTATCTATCTATCTATCTATCTATCTATCTATCTATCTATCTATCTGTCTATCTATCTATTTCTATGCCTTTACCTTCTTTCCACCTCTTTCTCTCTCTCGTGTCCTGTTGAAATGTATAATATTAAGATAACATATATTAATTATGCCCTTATTCCAGTATGAACATATACAATCAATAACATAATACTCTTTTAATTTCCATCATAAATAAAAGCACTAATCATCATCGATGTGATTGCACTACTACATTTATTGTTGCTTACACTGGCAGTATAGAGATTCAAAGTTGTTAGTGTAAATAAATCGATTTGTGCAGTGTGCAACATAAAATTACAGTTGGGTCTTTGCGTAGATTTAATCTTAATTACATTTATCATAAATAATAATTCAGTTTCAAACTTGAAACTCGGCATGCGATATACGAGTGTAAAAGTAGGCTTTCATCCCTGCTGCAAACAACGTGTTATACTTTCGATCGATAGGGGAAACTTTATTTTAAAAGAAAAATTGTAGCTCTAGTCTACCCTGCCATCTGGATGACTTCGTGTAGTCCCTTGCGTGACGCCACAGACCAATGGCGGCAAAATCTATTTTTAGAAAAGTGTAACTTGAGCTTGTAGGCTTCCTCCTTGCCCCTTTTCAACTTTTAGCTTGACGTGTCATAGCGATTTTCGTGTCATAGCGTCATGGTCTGGGAACGTTGAAAAAGAGATGTGCAAAATGGGAGCAGGGCGGAGCGAACGTGATTAATTTCGTTCAGTTCTTGGCTATTATGCGGTGAAGTGGGGAGGGATGCACCCAGTTGTCCAAAATCAAGGTCCCATCGGAGACTGACGATTAAAGGAAGCCCCGTGTGCAAAATCACAGCGAGGCTGTCTGTACGTCACCGATCCCAATCCCCTGAATGTTTGTCTACACGACAGTCTGGGTAAAAATGTTCTTTTTCTTAGCTACTTCTACCTTTACGAGCGCAATGAACGTTGTTGGTAATGTGCAGCTGTTTGTTGTTCATGGCGAGGCAATGGGTGTCGACGCGGAGGTCGTTGGGTCGATACCTTCTGGTGTGACTAACTAGATCTATATCTCTTTCGTTTGTGTCCTCTTTGTTGGTACAGAGCTTCAACATATATATTAGAACACCCCTTCCGGCCCTTTTTTTACCATCGTTTTTACGTTAAACACAAGTGGTCAATAATTATCGATAAAATGACGTGGTGACGTCACTTTTTCATCATTTGCGTACTAAATGACGCCTGAACTTGATATTGAAAGAGTTCATGGGACTATATTTTAATCTCGATCAACACTGTCTCTTGATCGAATATCTAGACGTAGAGCTAGATCATACTTTTCTAGATCTAAATCTAGCTCTAACTCTAATATAGATTACGTTTATAGATCTAGATCTTTTAGATTCTAGATCTAGATCTAGCTGATGTATCCAGAATGTATATTAGGGTCAATTAGGGAGTAATTTGGTGCCTTGCAATTTTCAGATAGAAATAATCAAAACAAAAAAGACCCCAATAAGAACCCATCATAGAATCAACCATAATAGTCCTCATTAAAAGTGAAAGGGGTGACGCTGGCATTCGAGTAATCCTCTTTCTTTCTTACCTACGCTATCCATCAGAAATACGTTACAGTTACATATTGCATTTGACTTAGAGTTCTAGCTCTTGAGTAGCTCTAGCTAGATTTAAGTTATTCTTGAAGTTTATTTGATGCTTGGGGTCTAAATATAGATCTCTAATCGAAACTGAAGAGTGCCACACTGGCGTATTGATTCTTATATATATATATATATATATATATATATATATATATATATATATATATATATATATATATATATATATATATATATATATACAAATATATATATATGTATATATATATATATATATATATATAAATATATATATATGTATATATTTTTTTTAATTTTTTTTTATTGTTTACGCACTGAAAAAGGTAGCTCTGGTATGTCTTCAATTCCTTCGGACATTTGTTCTTTTTTTGTGTAAAGTAAAAAGTCATTATAACTAGGCTAAAAACTGCTATAGGGTGATATGATACAGTTATTGACTCTTATTGGGTCATTTGAAACTCGTTACTAGATCGACCTCGTTAACTCGGTCAATCTAACTAGTCGTGCAAAAAACCCAATAAGACTTGATGTATACTTCAAGTCCTTATTTACCATCGTATTCAGCCTTGCTTCACGAAAATTTGAGTAGCAAAGAAATGAAATATTTACCGTCGCCTACTTGACTGCAGTCATCATTGTACAGTAGCGAAAATGCACGATTCATCAAAAAGCACGTTTTTCTTCCTATAGCGTCAATTTTACAAAGTTCATTACCTCCTCAAAATGCAACAAATACTGATTCGCAAAAGGTTTGTTGTAAGTCTGTCTTCAATTTATTGTTGCATTTACAGAGTCAATTCCTGTGAAAAATAAACTGCCCCATCCCAGTGATGACATCTGCCACACACGTGTGTATGTGTATGTGTGTGTATGTGTATGTGCATGTGTGTATGTGTATGTGTGTATGTGGATGTGTGTAACTGTATGTGTGTATGTGTATGTGTGTATGTGTATGTGTGTATGTGTATGTGTGTATGTGTGTATGTGTGTGTATCTGTGTGTATGTGTATGTGTGTATGTGTGTATGTGTATGTGTGTATGTGTATGTATGTGTATATGTGTGTATGTGTATGTGTATGGGTGTATGTGTATGTGTGTATGTGGATGTGTGTGTATGTGTATGTGTGTGTATGTGTGTGTATGTGTATGTGTGTATGTGTATGTGTGTATGTGTATGTGTGTATGTGTGTATGTGTGTATGTGTATGTGTGTATGTGTATGTGTGTATGTGTATCTATGTGTATGTGTGTATGTGCATGTGTGTGTATGTGTATGTGTGTATGTGTATGTGTGTGTATGTGTGTATGTGTGTATGTGTATGTGTGTATGTGTATGTGTGTGTGTGTATGTGTATGTGTGTATGTGTGTATGTGTATGTGTGTATGTGGATGTATGTATGTGTATGTGTGTATGTGTATGTGTGTATGTGTGTGTATGTGTATGTGTATATGTGTATGTGTATGTGTATGTGTATGTGTATGTGTGTATGTGTATGCATGGGTGTATGCATATGTGTATATGTATATATGTGTATGTATATGTGTGTGTATGCGTATGTGTGTGTGCATATGTGTATGTGTATGTGTGTGTACGTGTGTATATGTATGTGTGTATATATGTGTATGTGTGTATGTATGTATGTGTGTATGTGTATTTGTATATGTGTGTATGTGTGTGTATGTTTGTGTACGTGTGTGTATGTGTCTGTACGTGTGTGTATATGCGGCATTTATATCTATATTGACCTTGCCTCCGTCGCCAAAATGCACAATGCTTTGTCACCCGTGGACCGTGCGTTTTAGCGGAGACTACTGTATAAATTTTGGACAGGCCAGTGAAATAAACCGTTAACAGAAATTATTAGACTCAGCAATTCAGCACTCAAAATCAAACTAGATTGATCACCTTAGAAACACAATTGGATTAGTTGTAATAGTCTGTGATTGAATTAAAAGTCATGCACTCTGACTTGATTTGTTTTTCCCACATCCACAGCTAAAGTGATCTCGTGGTTTTTGTTAGGATTTATACACAGAGCATAAAACATAATTTATTTCTTTATAGTTGTTGTTTTATTTTATATCGTTCCTCATTATACTCATTAAAGTCTTTTACATACATATCAAGAAACGATATTAAAAAATGTTTTTTTTCGATTTTTTAAAAACATTTACCTTAATTGTAAGAGTATTTTTTTTTCGTTTTTAAAAAAATCAAAAATTGTTATCTTTTCAATTATGATATCCCACAATTTCTCAACATCATCAAAACTTATAATCTTTTCAATTATGATATCACACAATATCTCAACATCATCAAAACTTATAATCTTTTCAATTATGATATCACACAATTTCTCAACATCATCAAAACTTATAATCTTTTCAATTATGATATCACAGAATTTCTCAACATTATCAAAACTTATATAATCTTTTCAATTATGATATCACACAATTTCTCAACATCATCAAAACTTATAATCTTTTCAATTATGATATCACACAATTTCTCAACATCATCAAAACTTATAAACTTTTCAATTATGATATCACATAATTTCTCAACATCATCAAAACTTATAATCTTTTCAATTATGATATCACACAATTTCTCAACATCAGCAAAACTATCATTACATGCAATATTAAAATCTATTTCTTATTTATCTACAATTTTTTTTTCTATACAATTTTTCTTTTAGAATATTCGATGGTTTCTTTCCTTTAACTAGTTTAATTTTATTCTCATCAGTGATAAATGTAAAATCAGAAGGGTTATATCCATATCTTTCAAAGAGTTAAGTAATCTTATATAATCTATTTCTTGATACACAATTATCAATATTCTCTTTAATCATTTTATTTATTTCATCATACATTTTATAAGTAAAACATTTATGTTTTATAATATAAATGTGTTTTCTACAATTATTTTTAAAAAAATTGTTATGGCATTTTTTTTTTACTTGTTTTGGCTTTTTTTTTTTTTTTTACTTGTTTTGGCATTTTTTTTTACTTGTTTTGGCATTTATTTTTACTTGTTTTGGCATTTATTTTTACTTGTTTTGGCATATTTTTTTTTACTTGTTTTGGCATTTATTTTTACTTGTTTTGGCATATTTTTTTTACTTGTTTTGGCATATTTTTTTACTTGTTTTGGCTTTTTTTTTACTTGTTTTGGCATTGTCATTGTCACAACAAGAACACGCCACTAATTTCTCGCGAGACTTTCTTGTATTTGACTATTTGCATGTTCTATTTTACATGAAAGTTCGATCTCTCATCTTAAGTATTTTCTAATTCTTCTTTTGAGTGAGTACATCTTTTAAGTTCCAATTTATGAAATGTATTAAATTGACAACATTGATATTTAAGTTCATATTACAAAGTTAATCATAGAGCACTATAAGAATGTAAAGGATCTATTTCATGATAATTTAAGAAGAACTTCTTATAATTTTCTATTGCATCTTCAGATTCAAATCATGACAATCTCTGATAGTTTTACAATCAAATGTTTTCCATATCTTATTAACATGTTTCGCTCCTTTTTCTGTTATATCTTCAAGTTTCAGTTTTAAATACCATGGAGAAACTTTGAACTTATTTAGTTAATTTAAATCGTTTTTTATATGTTTTAAGCATTATGGGGGATCAATTCGGTATGCATATTCATCAATGTCTTCCTCTATATTTTCTATGTCCTCTCTGAAACAAGTCTTGTCACATGTTCGTAATGTTGTTTCATCTAACCTTTGAAAGAATCAATGTATTCAAATGGAAATATTCCTTTAAAATGAATCAATGTATTCAAATGGAAATATTCATTTGAAATGAATCAATGTATTCAAAGGAAATATTCCTTTGAATTGAATCAATGTATTCAAATGGAAATATTCCTTTGAATTGAATCAATCTATTCAAATGGAAATATTCCTTTGAAATGAATCAATGTATTCAAATGGAAATTATTCTATTCTTTGAAATGAATCAATGTATTCAAATAGAAACATTCCTTTGAATTGAATCAATCTATTCAAATGGAAATATTCCTTTGAATTGATTCAATATTTTCAAATGGAAAAATTCCTTTGAAATTAATCATTGGATTCAAATGGAAATATTCCTTTGAATTAGTCAATGTATTCAAATGGAAATGTTCCTTGAAATTGAACCAATGTATTCAAATGGAAATATTCCTTTGAATTGAATCAATGTATTCAAATGGAAATATTCCTTTGACTTAAATCTATGTATTCAAATGGAAATATTCATTTGAATTCAATCAATGTATTCAAATGGAAATAGTCCTTGAAATTGAATCAATGTATTCAAATAGAAATATTCCTTTGAATTGAATCTATGTATTCAAATGGAAATATTCCTTTGAATTGAATCTATGTATTCAAATGGAAATATTCCTTTGAAGCGAATCAATGTATTCAAATGGAAATATTCCTTTGAAGTGAATCAATGTATTCAAATGGGAATGTTCATTTGAATTGAATCAATGTATTCAAATGGAAATATTCCTTTGAATTGAATCACTGTATTCAAATGGAAATATTCCTTTGAAGCGAATCAATGTATTCAAATGGAAATAATCCTTTGAAGTGAATTAATGTATTCAAATTGAAATATTCCTTTGAATTAAATCAATGTACTCAAATGGAAAGATTCCTTTGAATTCAATCAATGTACTCAAATGGAAACATTCCTTTGAATTGATTCACTATACTCAAATGGAAATATTCCTTTGAATTGAATCAATGTATTCATATGGGAATATTGTAACCTTTGAATTGAATCAATGTACTCATGGGGAAATATTCATTTGAATTGAATCAATGTACCCAAATGGAAATATTTCTTTGAATTGAATCACTGTATTCAAATGGAAATATTCCTTTGAAGCGAATCAATGTATTCAAATGGAAATATTCCTTTGAAGCGAATTAATGTATTCAAATGGAAATATTCCTTTGAATTAAATCAATGTACTCAAATGGAAATATTCCTTTGAATTGAATCAATGTACTCAAATGGAAATATTCCTTTGAATTGAATCACTGTACTCACATGGAAATATTAATTTGAATTGAATCAATAATGTATTCATATGGGAATATTCTAATCTTTGAATTGAATCAATGTACTCATGTGGAAATATTCCTTTGAAATGAATCAATGTATTTAAATGGGAATACTACTGTCATGTCTAGGAGGTGATTAGTATCGCTATAGCAACCGAGAAAAAGCTCCGGCCCTATGTGCCGTAATGGCCTTTGAAGGAACACATGTACACATTGATAGACTATGTGCCACACAGCCACAGTTGAAAAATGTGTTAACATTCCAAGATGGACGCACGATGAAAGGAATCGATACCCAGAACTCTTTTTCTGCAAGACGTGCAGATCGGTTTTTGTTGTTGCTTTAAGTGTTTTTGTTGTTAGAAGATCGTAACGATTCAATAGCAAGGGATAATCCTATATTCACGCGTTGAAGAAGAAAAACAGCAGCTTTTATACAAAAATTGAGTTTGTCAATAATCATGAAAAAGATAGTTATAGTGGCGTCAATGCCTATAATGCACTATGCAATATATCAATATATCTCTTCCTCTTACTGCCCATTATGCCAGTTGGCATGTAGGGCAGCAATGAAGGATTTCCATCTCTCTTTTTATGGAAGTTCAGGTTTCGCCCCAGTCTTTAATCTCATTCTCTGCTATTCTTCTCCAAGTTGTCTTTGACCTGCCACTTCTCTTTTTCCTTTCAGGGCTTCAATATGGTGCAGTCTTGGTGATGCTTCCTTCTTCTTTTCTTACAACAGGCTCTATCCACCTCCATCTTCTTTTAAGCAAGATGTCTTGCCATGTGGTCTATTTTGCATTTTCGGAGAAGAGTCGCGTTTGAAATTTTCTTTGGCTAAAATATACTTTGGATTTTTCGCTGGCTTTTGGTGTGGAATGAGAATAAGTTGTTCATGTCTCTGTCCGTCTTCCTTTAGGTGTGGAATGAGGATAAGTTGTTCATGTCTCTGTCGGTCTTCCTTTAGGTGTGGAATGAGGATAAGTTGTTCATGTCTCTGTCCGTCTTCCTTTTGGTGTGGAATGAGAATAAGTTGTTCATGTCTCTGTCCGTCTTCCTTTAGGTGTGGAATGAGGATAAGTTGTTCATGTCTCTGTCCGTCTTCCTTTTGGTGTGGAATGAGAATAAGTTGTTCATGTCTCTGTCCGTCTTCCTTTTGGTGTGGAATGAGAATAAGTTGTTCATGTCTCTGTCCGCCATCCGCCAGTATTCAGATCCATACAGTAGAGTTGATAGGACACAGCTTTGGTAGATTTTTAGTTTTGTTTTTATATTGTATTCTTTTGATTTCCATACATTTTGAAGTAGTTTGAAGAAATTTCTTGCTTTGTTTAGACGCCTGTTGATGTCTTTGTCAGCTCATCCGCTACTAGTAACAATGCTGCCTAAATATGTAAATTCCTTGGTTGTTTGTATGCTATTGTTATTGATGAGAACTGGAGAGGATTTTGTATATTTAATGTCATTAGCTCAGATTTTGTAAGATATATTTTTAAACCTATCTGTTGACCAAAAGAGCTTAGCTGTGATGTTTTCTCTATATATATTAATGGAAGATGCTTCGGTCACAAATGAAATATGTATTAATAATAAATACATTAAACTATTTCAGAGAGAGTTACGCCCCTGAATTTTACATTAATTACTGGCAACCAACAGCGTGCCTTAGGGCATCTCCAAGGAGTGTTGTTAGCTCGGTTGATAGCACGCTTTCTTTTCATGGCGAGGCGATGGATGCCGAAGCAGAGTTGCAGGTTCGATCCCGGTGGTGGCCAGGTTTTTTTTTCCCTCTGTCTATTTGTTGTATCTGTCTCGTTTTTGCTCCTATGGGACTTTAATGGTATTACTATTTAATGTCATTTCCTTGACTAGTAACAGAAAGATGAACTTGATCTCTACAGAAAGATGAACTTGATCTCTACAGAAAGATGAACTTGATCTCTACAGAAAGATGAACTTGATCTCTACAGAAAGATGAACTTGATCTCTACAGAAAGATGAACTTGATCTCTACAGAAAGATGAACTTGATCTCTACAGAAAGATGAACTTGATCTCTACAGAAAGAAGAACTTGATCTCTACAGAAAGATGAACTTGATCTCTACAGAAAGATGAACTTGATCTCTACAGAAAGATGAACTTGATCTCTACAGAAAGAAGAACTTGATCTCTACCTCAGACAATGGCAAAGCAATATCAGCCACCAACTTGTTTTTTGAAGTAACCCTATCCACCCTACTGGTGATCTCACTGTGCATTGCGAAGCGACACAATAATAGTAATACATAGTTTTTCTATAGCGCTTTACCCCATTACAGGAGCTGAAAGCATTTTACAAAGTATCATAGTTTTATAATCACGGGATAAGGACAAAAAAGTATTTGCATAAACTAAATCTTAAAAGCAAGTTATGTTAAAAAAAAAAAAGTATGCAATTAAATCGACATATTATGATAAATACAAATACAGGTACTGAATATTTTTTAAATAGTAGATTTTGCAACAACAAAAAGTGTGGGGAAATTTTTAACCGTTTGCAGGGCTTGAACCCACTACCTTTGGGTTGTGAGATCGACATCTTGAGTCTGGATTACAGAGCCCCCCCCCACCCCCGCCCTCACGCTCCCCACATTGAATGGAAATCCCCCCCCTCGAAAAAAAAAACCCCAGACTTTAACAACTTTCTACAGTCCGTCCGTCAAGTGACGGTAGGTTTTACTCGAGTAAACATTTCAACCTTCAGGGCTTACGCCCCCGACCTTTTGGTTGAGAGGCCGACACCTTGCCTCTTGACTACCGAGTCCGCTACACAGCCGTGGCCAAAAACAATTTCAAATTGCTACAAAAAATTTAAAAAATCTTTTTTTTTATTGATTCGATTTATCCACATCCACAATTTAGGTGATCTTAGGGTTTTTGGTAACATTTTTTATTTTGCCCGGACTGCCCTGTAAACAGCCAGGAGATCTTTAACATGCACAGAGTGTTGTGATCTGCATACGGGATCGCCTTTTATCGTCCGCCTCCGGTGGAACTAGGTGTCGGTCCATCTACATGGACAAAAGGGGGCAGGGGGAAATTTTGCTCGAAAAAAACTCAAGGAATTGTTTCAACCGTTGGCGGGGCTCGAACCCATTAC
>JAXRKP010001208.1:135000-142500 GCA_037039925.1 Doris montereyensis
CCGATCGTGTTCCGTGAACATGACAGGTTTTAAAAGATGTTACTAAAACCCATTGGCTGACATTTTACAGGGCTAAAAATTCTTGGGTGACATTTTAAAAGATGTTACTAAAACCCATTGGCTGTTTACAGGGCATTTTGTGGGTGACATTTTAAAAGATGGGTGACATTCGCTACTAAAACCCATTGGTTGTTTACAGGGCAGTGTGGACGGCATTTTGAAAGATGTTACTAAACCCATTGGCTGTTTACAGGACAGTGAGGGTACATTTGAAAAGATGTTACTAAAACCCATTGGCTGTTTACAGGGCAGTGTGGACGGCATTTGAAAGATGTTACTAAAACCCATTAATAGAGGACATATTTTTGACAAAAGATGCTACTAAAACCCATTGGCTGTTTACAGGCATTGTGGACTGCATTTTTGAAAAGATGTTACTAAAACCCATTGGCTGTTTACAGGGCATTGTGGACTACATTTTAAAAGATGCTACTAAACCCATTGGCTGTTTAAAGTGTGGATTGGCATTTGCTACTAAAACCCATTGGCTGTTTACAGTGTGGACTCATTTGAAAAGATGTTACTAAAACCAGTATTTGGAGTGTGGACGACATTTGAAAAGATGTTACTAAAACCCATTGGCTGTTTACAGGGAGTGTGGACGGCATTTGAAAAGATGTTACTCTTGTTTATTGGCTGTTTATGGCTGTTTAGGGCAGTGTGGACGAATTTGAAAAGATGTTTTAGTGTGGACGGCATTTAAAAGAACTAAAACCCATTGGCTGCTACAGGCCAGTGTGGACGGCATTTGAAAAGATGATTGGCTGTACTTGGCTGTTTACAGGGAGTGTGGACGACATTTGAAAAGATGTTACTAAAACCCATTGGCTATTTTTAGTGGACGGCATGTTACTAAAACCTAATGGCTGGTTTACAGGGCAGTGTGGACGACATTTGAAAAGATGTTACTAAAACTTTTATTGGCTGTTTACAGGGCAGTGTGGACGACATTTGAAAAGATCTCACTAAAACCCATTGGCTGTTTACAGGGCAGTGTGGACAACATTTGAAAAGATGTTACTAAAACCCATTGGCTGTTTACAGGGCAGTGTGGACGACATTTGAAAAGATGTTACTAAACCCATTGGCTGTTTACAGGGCAGTGTGGACGACATTTGAAAAGATGCTACTAAAACCCCCGAGATCACTAGCTTAGTTGTTGATGTGAGTAAAATAACATCGAATGTATTTTACTTATGAAATCGATTCTCTTTTTTCTTTAATCGAATCATGAGAATCGAGTCCAGAATCGAAAAACTTGTCCAACTTTACAAAAGTACGCAAGGCAGCCTGACACCGACTTGAACGCCTGCCAATTCAATAGCTTTACACTCGATACGACAAGGTATCGATACTGCTCCGCTCAAAAACCCTAAACGCGATTCATCAAATTTTATACGCGGGGCAAAATAAAAGAAACTCAATTGATTTATTGACGCATTGACTTTGAACAGAGCAGACTGATAAAGTTCCTTCGATGTCATAGAGCTGGGACTTATCCCGGTTTCTACAAGTGAAGCCTGTTCCAGGCGATCATAATCCCTTACCGGTCAAGCTCATATCTGCTTGTGCCGGCACACAACAATCATCGACTACTGCTGTGGTCAACTCTTCTATCACAAGTGGCGTTGTTCCTCCATGCTTCAAAAACGTCCTCCTTTTGCCTTGCTCAAAAGCCATCATTAGATCAAAATGAGCGAAAGAACTATCCTCCTGTTTCAAACCTACCATTCATCTCAAAATTACTCGAAAATGTTTTCTCCGTCAGCTGTTAACTCACCTCAAGGATTAATGGACTGGAGCAGCCTTTTCAGTCAGCATATATAGAGAAGGACACACCACAGAGATAGTCCTTATAAGAGTGTTAAATGACCTCATCAGAAATGCTGACTCCAACAGAGTGAATATACTGTGTGGTTTTTTGGATCTATTTGCAGCATTTGACACAATTGGCAACGCCATTGTGTTAATGCGTTTAGAAAATTTTTTTAAGAATAAGATGGAAACTGCATTGTCATGGTTCAAATCGTACCTAATTGAGCGTTGACAATCTGTCGTGGTGAATGGTGTCAAATCTGACAACCATTTGTTGAAATTTGAGTGCCCAGGGCTCATAACTGGAGTCCGTCCTCTTTACTGTTTATATATGCAGTTTCTTTCTTTTGTAATTGCCAAATTTGATTTTTCTTATCACTTTTATGCCGATGTTTCACAGATCGATGACTGTATTTATTGAATATTTTGATAGCCTTTTGTACGATTTGAGGATTGTTTTAAATAAATTAAAAATGGATGAACCATTCACAAATTAATGCTAAATGACCATAAACAGAAATTTTAGTCAATGGAAGACCCAATATAATTAAACAGATAGAGAGAACAAAACATTACTCTTGGCAACACACCACCATTGATTTCGCCACCAATGGTAAAAACACTATTGGTGTTGACTTTTGACCACACCAATTCCATGTCAGACCAAAGTCAACCACGTAATTATGGAACATTGGTAACATTCGTCAAAATTTGGTAATATTAACATAGCAACATTGTTAATCAACATGGCAACATTGTTAAAATTGGATTATTGTAATTCTTTAACAGTTAATAAATCTAAAGAAAATGTAAGAAGTCTTCAAGTTGTCCCAAATAATGCTGCTAGATTGATTTTAAAGAAAGACAACTTAGCATCTGCTACATCTCTTCTCCATAAATTGCACTGGCTACCTGTTGAGAGAAAAACAATTGTATATCAAATATGTACTATTGATTACAAAAACTTCAACACCCGTGAACACTTGAACTCAATATATATGAACGAATATATATCCATATATGAATAATATATATATATATATACATTCAACATATATACACACACATATACATATATACTATATATATCATCCACACAGTGATCTAAGATCAAATAAATAATGACAAAACTCTCTTAGTTTAACCTAAAATAACTCACAAAATCGGTGAATAATCGTTTGTACAAACTAGCGCTCACACCCTTTTATCACCAGGATAGAGGAAGAGAAGTGCATGTTAAGTGTCATTCTCACAGGAACACAACGTCGGACCTCATTTTACCAGGAATCGAACTCGGGACCTAGGATCCCCACTCAGGCAGCTATACAACTGCTGGGCCATTCGACGCCATGAGCAGAGTAATAGGCCAGTGGTCTCATTGTACTGTGGTGAATCCAAAGCACTTAATTTCTGAATCTTTCTAACCAGGGGTTTTAACTCCACATTCACATATGGTTCAGGTGAAACAGGTGAAAACAGGTGAAAACAAACATGGAGGCAAGGGGCATGTCAACAATGAAGGAGATCGCATTGAATTGTGTAGTTAGCTCGGTTGGGAGCACGTTTTTTTTACATGACAAGGCGGGTGGTGGGGGAGGGGGGGGTTGGGTTGTGTTTTTCGGTCTATTCCTTGTATATGCCTTGCATTTGTCTCATTTTGTCTCGTATTTGTCTTGTATTTGTCTCGTATTTGTCTCGTATTTGTCTCATATTTGTTCATATGGCGCTTTACTATTATTCAATATCATTTCCTTCACTACTCATCGAGTAATAAGCTTCGATTTGTTAGAAGAAGTAAAAAAAAAGAAACTCGATTATTATTTTTTTTACCCCTTACGTCCTTAAATTAGACTGCAACGATATATTGACATCCCGTCTTCACCTTGGACGAGAAAAAATAACAACTCGCAAAGAAACAAACAACAGACCGCTCACACACACAAAACACACACACACACACATACCTCAAACATGAAATGGGCTGCACTCTAGCAGACTCCCTGCCTTCCCCTAATGAAGTATAAAAGTACATCAGTTTCTGTCCTACGCAGTCAACAAGCCGCGCCCACATACACGCACACAACACACACGCACACACACACATATTACACACACACGCACACACACACGCACACACACACGCACACACAAACATACCCATACATAGACATGCATCCACACACCCACACACACACACACGCACACACACAGACACATAGACACGCATTCATACACACACACAGACAGACACATATACACGGGAATTCATACACACAGACACATAGACACGCATTTATACACACACAGACACAACAGACACATAAACACGCGTTCATACACACACACAACACATAGACAGGGCATTCATACACACACACGGGCACATAGACACGCATTCATACACACATACAGACACATAGACGCGCATTCATACACACACAGAGACACAAAGACACACATTCATACACACATGCACATTTAAGACACATAGACACGCATCTCATTTTAATGCACACACAAAGACACATAACACATTACATACAAGCACAGACAGACACATTACACGCATTCATACTATAAATCTACACAGACACGTATACACGCATTCATACACACGCACAGACAGACACATATACACGCATTCATA
The DNA here is from genome assembly GCA_037039925.1 of Doris montereyensis. NCBI lineage: Eukaryota > Metazoa > Mollusca > Gastropoda > Nudibranchia > Dorididae > Doris > Doris montereyensis. The sequence goes on from JAXRKP010001208.1 coordinate 139,523, forward strand.
CACAACTCTTTTCAAAGACACAAGACACGCAATTACACACACACACACGCACACATACACATAGACACGCATTGGGACAAAGTGTAGCTCTCTGGATCTGGACCAACAGACCTCAATTTGTTAGATTAAAATTAGAGAATGGTATTTTTGACTCGTCAGTAATTGTAACAAACACTGGAGCACCCATGAGGGGACTGTCCTTGCACCTATACTCTTTTCTATCTACACTAATGATTGTAAAACTGCGTTTGAAAACATCCAAATAATAAAATATGCAGATGATACATCTATCCAAGCTCTTATCAGGTCAGAAGTAGATCTAATCAATTATGCTCAAGAAATCAAAAGGTTTGTAAAATAGTGTGATGACAATTATTTACAACTTAATGTTAACAAAACAAAAGAAATGATTTTTGATTTTAGGAAGACAAATAACACCCATAATGATATTGTTATAAAAGATGAAACAGTTGAGAAAGTTAATGAATATAAATATCTTGGCATAATTTTTGACGAGAAGCTAGAATGGCAAAAACAATCAAATAAAGTTTTAAAGAACGTGAACAAAAGAATGTATTTTATGAGGAAGCTTTATAAGTTTCAAATCGATAACACTCTAATAAGACTTTTCCATCAAGTTTGCATAAAGAGTATTATTATTTTTAGTATAACTGCATGGGGAGGAAATACAAGAGATAGAGAAAAGAAGAAATTTAATAGGACACTGAAACACATAGGGAAACTCATAAATGATGTAGAGCCGGAGAACTTTGAAGATCTGTATGAGATTCAATGCAAGATCAAACTCATGAGTATACTTAAAGACAACACCCACCCTCTTTTCTCCATGACCCAAAACAAGTAGTAGAAGCGGTCGACTTATACATTTAAAATCCCGCACTGAGAGATATTTTAGATCTTTTCTTCCAAGCGCCATACGAAAGTTTGACCATACCTTACTTTGAAAGCACAATGGCGTTTTCCTCACAATGTTTAAGAAATGTAAATTGATGGATGGTGAATGAATGATTTATGATAAGTTGATGAATGTGTATGAAGCTAAACTGATTTGTCTATGATTATTTTATTTTTTTTAATTATTTTTATTCTTTATTATGTTATGTATATTGTTTCACCGCACTATTTATTTACCCGCCTTTGAATTTTTGTATACTTCTCCTAAAATCTAAACATTTAATGATTAACTAAGTAAAAATTGTTTTTAATTTAAATGCATTGATGTATTCTTTTATTTTTCAAACGGAAATTGTGATAACACAGATATAATTTCCTTTTTTAAAGGATCAATCAAAATGATTGAAATTGAATTCATGGACACACACACACACACACACACACACACACACATACATACACACACACACACATACACACACACACACATACACACACACATACACACACACACATACACACACACACACATACACACACACACATACACACACACAGACCAATAATTACACTCATACTATAAAAGCAGCACTCCTCCTTTCAATTGAGCTGCCCTGAAAACAGGACACAAGACCTACCAACCCAACCACCACACTACCACATACTAGAATAATACAGCAACGGTTCAAAGGTCATGAGCTCAAATACCAGGTTCACAGTGGTGAAGGTTGTACCTTGGTCATAGTGCTAAAACAGAGTTTCCCTGACAGCGGTGTTGACCAAACCACTAGAATTCTTTGGGTCTAGCAATGATCAGGTGAGAAAAGAATCAAAGAGATGTTTGTAGACCAAGATTTTCTCCACACAGAAAAAAAATGGCCCACACGCAAAGGAAATGTTAGCCATTGTGGGGTAAGAACTTTGACTGTTTTGAGCTTTTTGGGGTCAGAAATTTTCCGGTGATAGTAAAAGACCAATGCTAAATGTTAACAACAACAATAACACACCCCCCCCCAACCAACCCCGCCCCCATCCACCCCGTCTCGCACACATACACGTGCATGCGCACAAACAACAACAAATGTGTATAATACTGTAATAATCGAAGGCCTTTAGAAAAGAAATTGGGTTAGATGGCCTTCTCGTGTTTCAATAGACCCAAAATCTGGAACTCAACCGCCATCAAGAAGAACAAGAACTTTTATTCCTTTAAGAAAATATTAAAGACATATTTTATTCGAGAGCTATATTTGTAAACTTGTTATGAATTGACTCAATTAATTGGATTTTTGACATTCTAAAGCACATATTATTATTATTATTATTATTATTATTATTATTATTATTATTATTGTTATTATTATTATTATTATTATTATTATTATTATTATTAGGTAGTAGTAGTAGTAGTAGCAGTAGTAGTAGTAGTAGTAGTCAGTAGTAGTAGTAACAGTAGTTTAGCAGTGGCAGTAGTAGCAGTAGTAGCAGTTGTTTTCCATCTAGTGGTAGTAGTGACAAAGCAGTCAAAGAGTCAGTCATTCAAGCAATAGTAGCAGTCGTAGTAGTAGTAAAAAAAATGTCCACAGCAGCAGTGTTAGTAGTAGTAGAACTCTAGTAGTAGGGTAGTAAACAGTAGTAGTAAAAGCAGTAGTAGCAGTAAAGCAGCAGCAGTAGTTATAACCACCCAGCAGTGACAGTTACAGCATTTTAAACATAAGTTAGTTAAATCCTCATTAGCAAAACCTACTTTAGCTATTATAGTTTTAGATCTCCTTCTTAGTCACATTTCTGAAAAATCTGGAACTCCTTTTCATCTTCTTCTTCTTTTATTATTATTATTATTATTATTATGAATTCTTCAATTGTGGACAGATCATTCTTATTATTGCTATTATTATTATTCTCCTTCTTCTTGAGATTATTAGATTCTTATTCTTCTTCTTCTTCTTCTTCTTCTTCTTCTTCTTCTTCTTCTTCTTCTGTTTTGACTCAGTGGTAGTAGTAGTAGTAGTCTGTCTTTCTGGTAGTCTGTCTGTCTATAGTAGTAGTGTTCTGGTCTCTCT